>AYEL01055054.1:0-13779 GCA_000484575.1 Olivierus martensii
ATATCCTATCTTATATGTATTCTGTATATACAATACATAATATTTATTTTATTATAATAACTATATAATAATTATTTAAATCCAATTTATATAATACCTTCATGAATGTGAGTCATATAAATAGGCAAATAGACAGTGTGTCTATTTTGGAAATAAGAATTATAATTTTTTAATACATTTGGAGTACTATATTTGCAAGTAGCATATATTATCAGTTATGTCTGTCCATGTTTGCATATCATCATGATTCATATTGAAGAGATTTTTTTGCAAAATTTAGTATTGGATTCTTTGCTGAAATCTGTTGGGAAAATTCAGTTTCCGTTATTATAGTAGCTGTTAAAATATTTTTATCACACTTCATTCAGTAAGGGGTGCCCAACTTTTTGGCTTTCTTGGTCCACATTTGAAGAAAAAAATTGTCTAGGGCCACACACAAAATATATTAATTCAAACAACAGTTGTTAAGCAAAAAAGTTAGTAAATAATGGACAATATATGATATCCAGCATGAAAAATAAGCAAAAATGTCATAGCATAATAATAATTGGCTTCTTTTTGTTCAGAAGTTTTTTTAAATCATTGAGCAGGTCAAGAAACTTTAATCAATGAAATAAGAAATATTTTAGAAAATGGAAATAGGAAATGGATAAATTTTTAATAATAAAAACTTTATTAACTTCATTATTTTTTTAATATATTTTTAGTACAAAAATGAAAAAATTTTCTTTTTCTTTATTAGTGAGGTATTTGATATTGTTACAACATTGTAATACTTTTTTAATAAAAACTATTATAATTCTGAATTTAAAAAAATAAAAAAATACACTGACGGAAACTGAAAACATTTTTGAATAAACAATTTATCTTACTTATTTAACTTATAATATACTTTTGTTGATCTTGAATATGTATTTGCAAAATTTGTTTGAAAGACTCTTTTATTATGATATCTTTTATGTATCATCTTTGGGATATTGTTTCCTTATCATTTTGGTTTCTTTCTGATTGATTAAAAGTTATGCAAAAATTCATATCAGGTCTGAAGTACTGCCTATAAATTAACAGTATATAGGAAAAACATGCACTCCCCATTTTCGGTCCTTTGTCTTCATCACCGACAAAGGATGACATGATGATGGCATTCATCATAAGAAAAAATATGGAGGAAAGAAAGAAGATAAAGGAATAACTACCTTTCTCTCCCAGTATGTTCACACAACCCAGAAATGAACAGTTTTCTCTCCTGTTCAAGAATTAAAATTGTAACTCTCTTCCATATTTTGTATATAGCTGATTTACTTCTAGAGCTAATAATGTTAGTTATATTTATTCTTTTGTTACATCATATTTTTATTTTCTTTTTGTATTTTTATTTTCTATTTTAATAACTATGTTAAATGTTTATTAACATAACTATGTTAATGTTTTGTTTATCATCATGGTCTCCAAGTCAGTTCTCTTATCTTGGATCTCTGTTTCATAAACTTACAACCTTTATTCAAAAATACAGTATTATTTCAAACCATACTTTTTCAGCCATATGCTGCAGGATCCTCACACAATATGCCTGAAGTGATTACAAATTAAAATGTTAATGTTTTTAATTAAATAATTAATTTATTTTGCATATTAAATCTAGTATCTAAAACTGGTTTTTGAAATTTAAAACCAGTTTTCGAATTTTATAAATTTATTTAAAAAAACTGGATTTTTAACCCAGTTTTTAAAAACTGACAAACCCTACTTGGTATAATGTACAGCCCTATATGTGAATTGGGCAGAGCCTTATCTTTATCATTCTCTAAAGAGACCATAGGTGGTCCTTTATCTTTTGTATGGAATGATTATTCCTAGTTTATTCTTTATAGTTATTCTTATGATCTCTATTGAAAGGATGTACATTATAAATTTTTCTATAATTTTTCTTTGTTGGAAAGATTGATTTGAGATATGTGATTATCATTTTGATACTCTTGTTTCCTGCATTGACTAGCTGTAAAATTATTATATATATTCTTATAAGTGTAGTTTCCATTTGACAGAATTACACACAGGCTTGATTAACTTAAAGAAGCCAATTGAAAGGAAGACTGGTAGGAAATTGGCTTTCATAGATTGGTAAGAGATTGGCTTTCATGAGAAGAAACACCCTTTTTAATATAATCAGGAATGATAAAGCCAAAACATTAGAGATCAAAAAATTAGGGATGTATAAGATATCACTGATAAACAAGGACCTTGGTAAGGAAGAGAGATATATAAATTATACATCCCACTTGTTAGAAAAGCAGTAAAAGAACATAGATCAGATGTTGAAAAAACCTGCCAAAAACTGCTTTATCACAGAAGGCCTATGGATTGATATATAGATATAATGGAAAGATGTAAGCCTACTAAAGAACAGTAGAGAAGCCTTAGCAAGATAAAGTAACTAAGAAAATTTGATTTTTGAAAGAAAATCTAATGGAGATGAAATCATTAATAAACTCAGTTCATGCAGTATCAGTACCACATGGAAGTGATGCATTAAGGAACAGTTGTGCTTTATAACATATTCATAGACTATAGACCATGTTTGGTAATGTCCAACCAGTTATTGTTAATGACCAGTTAGTTATTTTAACAAGGCTATATGGACACGTAATATTAATCATTTATACAGTGTATAATTATTATTTTTATATTTAATTTATTTTTATTTTTTATTTATTAAAAATTAAATGTTAAGTTAATAGTGAATTATTTCCAGTTTAGGTGATATAATTATAAATGTTTAGCATATATATAGACTAATAGTTTTAGCATTTCAAACTTTTAGAATATACAAGATAATTCATATTTAAATTGTAAAGTTTAGAACATTATGAATAGATTCTTTTTCTTCTTGTTTGTATAACAGTACTTATAATAGTACTATTATACAAACAAGAAGAAAAGGAATCTATAACTAATGTAAAAGAAAGTAACTGATGATGGCTTAAATAAGGCTGAAAGCATTTTTATAGAAAATTAAATAAATTGCTGTTTAAAAGTTATTCTGTTTTAGTACTTGATCTTATTTTTGTCATGTATCAAATCAGAATTGGTTTATCATTGCTTTCTTCCATGTAATCTAACAAGAGATAACTGTTAGTGCCACTGCTGTTTTCTGTGGAAGATCCTTTGTCAATGATGACTCCTACTGAAATAGCATAATATAACTACTACTAAGTAATAATTATGTTATGCTGTTTACCAATAGATATCTCTCAAGAATTCTTTTATCTCCATCAGTATTTGAATTATACAAACTCCTATTGCTAATATGGTCATTGATTCTAGAATTGGATTTTGAAACAACTTAATTGACTATCTCTGCATTGATCATTTTGCTTTTAATGACCCTATGAAGAGTTAAACTTATGGCAACATTGATCGTAGCTTTGTTGCCACATAAATTTCGCATCACATTAAAATGTATCTCCAAGTTCAGACAAATACCTTTATTTTAGTATAAATGTAGATATATCTGTTGTACAAGCATCAATTATATTTATATTTATGGTGATATAAATATACATGTCAATAGAAAATATTCTTGTACATACAAGCAGATTATTATATTAGTACATTTTTTTTTATATAAGTAAGAAAAACGTTGCAGCTTTTATATGAATAGAAAATCATCAAATTTGTAAATATTAAATCAAGAAGCCATAGAACAGGGATTGATGGTATAAGAGCAGGATATAAAACTCTTTGTAGGATATACAATCGTACTTTGTTATTGTGATGGTTACATTCCAGACCACTATGGTACTGTAAAGCAAATCATAGCCTTTTTTATTTACTAATAGATATAAAAGTTTAAAAACATATTTACATTATTTTTCATTAAGTGCACAATACTACTAGCCCTAAAAAACTTGCCTAGATGGCTGAATTTTAAAGCATTCACATATCACATTGTAGGATTCAGATTTGATTTCAGATCTCACATCTTCAGTTTTTCAAAATGGTTTCAGACCTGGCTTATCTATGTGTTAATTTATATTTTATATACCTATTCTAAATATTATTTTTCAGATAATTTTCATTTTGAGATATAAAATAAAAATATGGAATATGATTGAAAAATGCCATATAAGTGAGGTTGCTGTATTTCATAAAATTCATTTATATAGATAATCTTTCAATTTTTTTGAATATTATATTCTTGATATATGTGATAATGTAAGACGATCAAAATGAATGTTGATTATTGATGAGTAATAAACTACACGACTAGAGTAATAGAAAAATAGAAATATGGAATGCTGATGTAAGAAGAGGGGAGAGATGTTGCATGATAGGGTTAGTGTCAGTAGGTCAGAAGTTATTCATATGTTAGGACCATATACTTTAGAGACAAAGTAGATGATATATTTTATATTCTGTGATTATTATTGTATATGCAACAGATAACATTATTTTTATTTTTAATTTATTATGTATTTAAATAAAGAATTATTCCTTTTTTATATTTAATACAATACTTTTAATATTATAATCAAATATATTTCAGACTGATATTATGGTGGATTATAGTAAAAATATGGGACAAGACAATATAATGGCAACAATAGCAGGACTTCATATTTTATCTTGTACTTATAGTAAAAGAAAAGAAACATTATGTACTGTAAGTAAAATTATAATTGGAGATATTAATTTTATTAACATATTTGAATTATATAATTCGAACATTGAATTTTCAAATACTGATGGTTCAGCACCTCCTTTTAGTTTAGACAAAATTATCAGAGTACAAAACCCCACTACTGTCTGGTTAATTGATGCAACTGCAGAGCATACTCAAACTCTAACCAAGTAATTTTGTCTTAATTGGTTATAAGCTTACAAAATATATGAATTATAATATTGAATATCAATGATATATCTTATATGTGATATCTGAAAATTATATAAATAACCTGGATTTATTTCTTTATTACATTTAACATACCTTGCAATCAAAAGTAGAATCAAATTAAAAATTCCAATTTTGCAGTAATATATATTCCACTATATATACAATACAATAATCCTTTATTCTTACTATATGTGTTTTTATTGTAGCATTAAATATAGAAATAATCACACTTTATTCTAAATTATATCACAAAAATTCCTGTTAGAATATACTATAAAGTAACTTACCTAGGGGAATATCTATAAACTAAATATCCTAAATCAAATTAACCCCTAGTATAACTACTTAGAATTAAACTATAATTTTAATAATTATTTTAAACTAGAGATATAACTATTATATAATTATTTATTTCACACAAAAGAGGTTAATCTGGCTTAAGATATTTGGTTTCCTGTTAGAATGTACAATTTTATAAATTATTTAATTACCATATTTAATCATGAAATATTCCCTAGCACAGTATTTTCCAAACTGTGGGGCACACCCCACTAGGGAGACACAAGTCTATTCCAAGGAGGGCATGGAAGAATTAACAAAAACATCATTTTTGAGACAAACAAATAAAAAATAAATTCAAATTGATGTCAAGAAAAATTAATCAGCAAAAGGGTTATAAATACAGTACAAATATTCATGTACCCAGAAACTTTCTGTTGTAACTGTTTTAAAGACAAAATAATGATCTCGTTTAGTGATTGAAAAAGAATTGTGAGTAGCGATATCTTCCATGGCACCCAATTTGAGAGTATTTGTGCTGAAAAACAAACCCACCCCTTGCATTAAATATTATGTTGAATTAAACGTATGTTCTATTTTTTGTTTTTTTTTGTAAGATTTGTTTAATTGTATTAAAAATTATCACACTATAATGAAAATATATATATTTTTATGTATAAGGACTTTATTTATACAGAATATGGTATATTATTTTATAATACAGGTTTACATTCAAAAATCCGGCAATTGAAAATTCAGAATCTTCAGTATTCCGGCATGAATTTCAGGAGCGTATTTTCAAATTTCCCTGCACTATCATGCCACTGTTTTCTGGAGGTGCTGATGTTTTGATGTACACCATTCTCAATTGTTCAGTGTTGCTTGCCGCGCTAACATGTAGCTCTGCTCATGCCTTCTTTTTTTTAATATTTATTTTTTTCCCTTTAAAAGACTGTAAATGTGGTAATTTTCAGTCAAGTATCAGATATATGCTGTTAAATATATACAGCATATATAAACCTTCAATTATCCGGCATATTCAAATATCCGCCACTCCTCAGGTCCCGAGGTTTCCTGATTTTTGAATGTCTAGCTGTATTAAATTTTAAGTAGAAAGTATTTATAAAATTAGACTATTATGAGAATGAGGGGATACCAAATTTTTATGAAAAAAAGGGGGTGCAGACACAGAAAATTTGGAAACCACTGCCCTAGTATATAATTTCCCTCTGAAGATTTGGAAAAGAAAATTAAAAAATTTTTTGCATTATTTTCTTGTCTTGATTTTTTTATTGTAATATATATCTGCAAATAATTATCAGAGAAATTTTAAAAGAAAATTTTATATTATTTTAAGTAATCTACAAAGAAGAATTATTGAAATAGTCACTTAAAAATAAAAAGTAAGATCAAAATCAATAAGCATGAAGGAGGTTTTGCAGCAGTGGATGGAACAGAAATTTGGCCAGTCAACATCATTCTGCTAGATCATTGTCCTGGCTCACAATTTTCTACTTACTGTATTTTATTTATTTTACACTGGTTTTTAAATAATGCTGCAGTCATTTATACTTAAAGTAATAAAAAAATAATTATATATTATATAAAATAATAATCATTTTTTGCTTCATATAAACTGCATTATAAATGTGTCCAGAAAAATACAATAATTTCTTTGGATTGTAATATGTTTAAAAAAGAAATCATTTTTATAAATATCAAACAAAATATTTAAAAATACTGCATGTAATAAATTGAAATTATTAAACAAAAAATATATTGTAAATCTACACTGTAATTAATTGTATTAGAAATGTAAACAAGATGGCAGACTTCCAGTAGTGAATACTGGAAGTTGTTATATAAATTACTTTTATTTTAGAGTTCAAATATATGTTGTTTCTACTTTTTATTACTATTTTCTTATATTTGAGCTAATAAAATATTTTTATAAATATCTTCCTAAAAAATTCACATAATCTTCCTATTTCATGAAAAATGAGAATCCAATATTTTTACAAATCTGTAAGCAGGAGTATTATTATATCTTTATAAATTACACTCAAATTGTATGTTACACATTTTTATTCAGTTAATCCGAAGTATTTTCAGCATATTCATAGTCCTCTTCAGAGGTACAATCTTTAACTAAGTTCTGAGTTAAAGATTGAAAAGTTGAAGAAGGCTATGCTGAAAATACTTTGGATTAACTGAATAAAAATGTGTAATATACAGTTTGAGTGTAATTTGTAAAGATATAATAATACTTCTATTTGCAGAGCTGTAAAAATATCATATTAGTGAAAAGCATCATACTTGAATATTACATGTTAAAACTTGAAAAACTGCTTATACTCAGTAATTAAGTCAAGATAAACATAAACAGCACTAATCGCAGTTGAGTAAAATAAAATAAAACACATTTATTTAAAATATCACAAACGTTTTCGGCTATAACGCCATCTTCAGGCAGTTCGTTCTAAAGAATTGATTCTTTAGAATTCTTTAGAACGAACTGCCTGAAGATGGCGTTATAGCCGAAAACGTTTGTGATATTTTAAATAAATGTGTTTTATTTTATTTTACTCAACTGCGATTAGTGCTGTTTATGTTTATTCTTGATTTGAATATTATAGTAAATATTAAGTTTTTCAATATACAGAGTATCAAAAATAGAAAAAAAAGGAAGAAATTAAAAGAACTTAACATACACATAAACAAATATATACACAGAATCATTCTTAAGCATTTGCACATTTTTTTCATTCTTAGATATAACTAATAATGTTTATAACTAGTAGTCTAATTCTAGAATTAGACTACTAGTTATAAACATTATTCATTATTATTATTCATTATATTATTTGTTATATCTTCCACACCGATATGTATCAATATATTGGTGTGGAAGATGTCACAATGAATGCACAACATCTTCCACACTGATATGTTGCATGCTGCTAGGAAAGATGTGTACTACATGCAGTTCTTGGAACATTTGAATGGTGGTGATACTGAACCTCAAGTGCAATTAACAATAAATGTTGATATCATTGTTCAGAAATTTGATGTGTGCTGTCTCATTTGGTGATTACACATTCCTTAATCACACATTCTATACCTCTGCAGTGCCACAATCTCCCTGTTGACGACTTTTGGTACTAAATTTGTTTTCTTTCAAAATCAAAACTGCATGTTCCACTGTATACATCCGCCAAATTTTTTTACTTTTTGTCCAATACATGATGTCTTAGAGGACTCTGAACACCTCATGTTATTTTATGGCCACCTGGTATATGACTTTCATAGATAAATGACTGATAAATTGAAACTCACTTTCAAAAATACATTCAAAGATAAACTTAGTTAAAAATCTGTCTATCTGATATTGATATTAACTCATAAGCTATCAAGTTTTGCTGCCTATAATAAATACAAGGAATCCACAAAGCACTTTAAACAGAAAAAACAGTAAATTTATTATTATTACTGTTTTATTACAATTTATAAGTGTACAAAATGGTAAATATAGCAAGAGATATATTTATACCTCAGTGAATTTTAACATTTGTAAGTATTTAAATGCCAACATGAAGTCTTAGCTAAACGTTTATTTGTAAACCAACCTAACACAGGGATGGGTGGCATTACATCGTGGTATAGAATGTGAGACACACATTTGTAAGAAATGGCTGAGGAGGGCCATAAAAGGCAAAAAACATTAAATTTCCACATGTTGTTATTGGTATATGTATTGAATAACTAATATTAAATTTGTTGTTTTTCCTGCTTAAAGTGTTTTGTGGCTTCCTTGTATTGACATTTGTGATTTCAATGCTATATCATTTTATGATATAGCATTGAAATATCACAAGGAATACATAGCATGACCATATAATGTCAATACAAGGAATACATAGCATGACCATATAAATACAATATACTTAATCAAATAATTTAAACATTTTAAAGAGAACACCTACTTTTTATTGTTTCTTTTTTGAAATATTCAGATTGATATGACATTTTTGAATAAACTTAAATAGAAATAGAATGAATAAACGATTATTTCATATTTGGGACTGGCTAACAAAGTTCAGAAGACAGAAAAAATTTGTTGAAAGGAAAACAACAAAAAGTGTTGTAGCCTAATATCTGAAGTGAAAAATAAAAACAATAGTTTTTTACAAGCTAAAATACACTGTATATACACGAATATAAATTGATCCATGTATAAACCAACCCCCGACTTCAGAATTTGAAAATCAGCAAAAATGCAAAACACATGTATAAGCCTACCCGACTTTAGCACTTAAAATTCGATAAAAATTTGAAATTGATAAATTACGTGATCTTTGATTTTTAGTTACCGATATATTAATGCCTGATAAATTACATGATCTTTGATTTTTAGTTACCAATATATTAATGCCATTTGCCAAAAAATATAAATATATTTTATAAAACTTTAAATATATACGTATAAAATAAATCATTATAATACAAACATCAATATATCAATTTAAAAAGTAAAAATTATACTTTACCTGAAGTGATTGAGCATGTCACATTGCTGACTCCAACCTGCGTTTGTATAATTGCATCAGATAGGCAACACTTTGCTGCAACGCAGAAATTCTTGACAATAATCCAGCTAAACTGATCCAATGCAGCGCATCTACGTAAGATTCTTGGATTATTGTAAAGAATTTCTGTATCGCAGCACATCAGACAGTGCGGTTTCATCTATCTGATCCACTTATATAGATGCAGGTTGGAGTCAGCTGCACAACATGCTCAATCACATCACATCTGAAATGAGATTGATATCGGTGTATGACATTATTGTTGGGATTATGTCAGAAAATATCAAGTTAACAAATAGTAATAAATTTTTATAATTTACATAAAAATATTTTCTTATTATTTGTTGTTATTGGATAACTGTTTTCTTTTCTAAAAAAATATCATATTATAACAGTAAAAATTCCATTAGAATATGTCTACATCACACAGCTTCCAAGAGACTGTTTGAAGTTTCGTTTTTCCTATAATTGAGTTATCATATTCAAATTTTTGATCATATTTTAAAATGGGTGGATCATCCTAATAATGGTGTCATACACTGTTAGGATGACGTGTGCAACATGATTTCTAAATGTTAAGCATGCGATTTCGAAGTTTTGATTTTGCTTACAATGAACTTTTTTGATAAACTGCAGTTATTTTTCAGTACAGATTTTAGTATTTTTTATTTAAAATCGTTATTTTAAATATTATTTGTAACTTTTAATTTATGTTAGTTAAATAAATAGGCATTTATTGATTACTAGCAAATGGATTAAAGCATTTGTAAAACTTAATAAGAATGAAAAATAAATCTATTTTTTACCCAAATATGAATCTTAAGTAAGATTCTTGATTGATTATCAAGAGTTTTCACATCAAATTGTATTGTGCAGCATGGCGTCGCCTATCTGATTATGGTATATAGACACAAGTTGGAATTGGTGGCATGACATGCTTAATCACTTCAGGGTAAGATAAATAACTAATTACAGTTAAGCATGCTTAATTGTAATTAGTTATTCTTTATCATAATGCATAAGCTGAAGATGGCATTCATTTGCTGAAAACATTACTTGTAAATAAAGGGATTTATGTGTTTTTTAGGACTGCTTGTAAGTGCTTTACAGTCTTTGGTAAATTATTTGACATTTTAAAGAGTGATGACACCTTTAATACTTTGTTAAGGGCAATAGATAATATCTGTAGTAACAATCAAATTGCAATTAGAGTCAATATGAAATTATCAGAATGGAAAAATATAAATCAAGGAGTTACATAGGGTTGCCCTCTTTCACCTTTCTTGTTCAACATATATAGTAATGCCATTATAAGAAGATGGAGACTAACAGTACATGGAAGTATCAAGATTGGAAGAATTGATTTAGACACACTTCTTTATGCGGATGATCAGGTTCTTTTTGCCTCCACGGAAAGAGATCTACAATTTTCAATACATCATCTCCACTTGATTTCAAAAGAATTTGGAATGGAAATCTCAACAGAAAACAAAAATTATGGCTTTTATTGATGATAACCCTCAGTGGCGTAGCGAGCATAACTGGCGCCTCGGGTACGATATCTTTTTGGCGCCCCCTGAAAAACATATAGTAATATAATATATAGAATATACTCGTAATAAGAATTTGGCGCCCCTCTACGAATGGTGCCTGGGGCATGATAGACCCCTTGTCCCCCTCGCTACGCCACTGATAACCCTATCAGAAGCAAAATTTGTATTAACAATCATATTATTGAACAAGTAAATAATTTTACCTATCTTGGATACAATTTAACTTACAATGAGGAAAAAGACATGGACAATAAAATTACAAAATTTAATAGGGCTCTAGGTGTTATTAATCAAGTCTTCAAACCGTCTTTAGTTCAAAGACAGTAGAATTAGAGCATATAAAACATTGGCACAACCAGTGCTGACCTATGGAAGTGAAGCTTGGATGTTGAAAAAGAGAGATGAACAAAGGTTGATTTCAGTAGAAATGCGTTTCATGAGCAGGACTACAGGCTACACATGTTTTGACCATAAAAGAAATAGTGAAATAATGGAAGAACTTAGAGATACCAATAATTAATCACATACACAAATATAGGAAAAATTGGAATGACCATCTTCAAAGAATGGAACAGAATAGAATTCCAAGAGAATTATAGTTTAGTTATTCATTCTTAAAATTCCAATTCTAAGAATGACTAACTAAACTATAATTTTTAATTAATTTATCTGAAGAAAATACTTGCCTTGGTTCAGGATTGAACCAAAGACCTTTAGATTACCATCCTGACATCATAATTGTTAGACCATCAAAGCAACCTGGAACATTGATTCTTCAAACATTATTATTATTAAAATTTCTGTTGGCATATTTCCAATATCTATGATTGAGAAATTAATAATGTCTGAAGAATCAACATGTCAGGTGGCCTCTGTGGTCTGCAATTATGACATCAGGAATGTAACTGAAAGGTCCCTAGTTTGATTCTGAGCTGAAGGAAGTTTTTTCTTCAGATTAATTAATTAAAAATTATAATTCAGTTATTAATTCTTAGATGGTGCCAATCCTAGTATAATTATTATTTCTTAATTCAGAGATAACACTAACATTAGTTCAAATTATTTGAAATTATTAAAATTCTGTTATAATCAAGGGCTTTTAGTCAATATTAGGATCTATTTGTATATATCACGTAGATAAGCAACTTGCTCAATATCATATATATTAAATCAGCTCAATTAGCAAGTTCAAACAAAATTTATTGCAATATAACGTTTTTGGACTATACTTCAGTCCCTCCTCAGTACCGTTACACACAATTTAATATTCTAAAATGGAACAGCTTACAGAACAAATAATTTAAAAAACAGAATACTTATTATAAACGACACAGTTCTAGAACATTAGATGATTTTTACAAAAATAACATACAAGAGGTGTAAATATAACTAAAGATAACTAAAATAAAATAACATTTAAATTAAATATAAGCTTGTAACAGGATAATAACATCAACATATAGACTTGACATTTATAATATAATAGAACACACAGAAGAGGGGAAAAGTTCCCACAGGCCGATAGAAGGTACAATATCTAAGTCACATACAGCCAATAACATGTCTAATATGTGAAAAGTAATTCAAAAGTCAAAGCTTATTCAAAATCCATTGCAAGCACATCATGTCCAAGAGTCCGGTAAATCTATAGGGCTACTATTGTTGATTGTAATTCCTTTATGTGCTCTTCTTTCTATCTCGATGGCTTTGAGAGTTGTAAGGCCTCTCATTATGTAGACCTCAGCATTTTCGCCTTCCAATCAATGCTGATATCTTGCTCATAAGCCTTTGTAGCAAGAGCTGTAGTAAGCCTTGCATTGGCAATATCTTGCTTGTGTTCATTCAATCGTTTTGAAAGATTCCTATCAGTACTACCTATATAATATTTGGTAGAGTCTTCCTCTTTGATGTATACAGTAACTGAGTAAACACCTGCTCTCCTTTCATCTGGGATCTTATCTTTCCTGTTCCTGAGAATACTAAATAAAGTACGACCTCTTTTCCACGTTATGCTAAAATTGTGGTCCTTTAAAGCCTTATTCAAAGTCTTATACACAGCCGTATCGTAAATAATGTCTTTAGATCGCCTGTTAACTGAATAAGGCTTTAAAGGATTGCAATTTTAGCATAACATGGAAAAGAGGTTGTACTTTATTTAGTATTCTCAGGAATGGGAAAGATAAGATCCCCGGATGAAAGGAGAGCAGGTGTTTACTCAGTTCCTATATACATCAAAGAGAAAGACTCTACCAAATATTATATAAGTAGTAACAAGCAAGATATCGCCAATGAAAGACTTACTACAGCTCTTGCTACAAAAGCTTATGAGCAAGATATCAGCATTGATTGGAAGGCGAAAATGCTGAGGTCTACATAATGAGAGGCCTTACAACTCTCAAAGCCATCGAGATAGAAAGAAGAGCACATAAAGGAATTATGATCAACGATAGTGGCCCTATAGATTTAC
>AYEL01055057.1:0-11392 GCA_000484575.1 Olivierus martensii
GGTTTTACTAACCGAAAATTAACGGTAATTTGTTAATTGACATCATAAAAAGAGCTTTGTTAGTAAGACTGATCTGTGTTTACAACTCGCACTAATCGAATCTTTTCTCGCACTAACCGAATAACGCTATCAATTTTTTAAGTTGCACTAATCGAATTCGCGCTATTCGAGGCCTATCTGTATTTGATTTTGATAATAAATACTATCAATTGAATTTAAAAATAAACAGCACTGATCAGGAGCAAAAAATTTTCTCTTCTGATATCTTATCTTTATTTTTATTTCATATCAGGAAATGTGAATTTAATTGAATTTATTTGCATAACAATTAGAAATTTTAGATGTTTATGTAAAATTTAATCAATTGACTTTATATTGTAATTTCAGATGCAGAATTATCAGCAGGAAGGTTTTTTTAATAATTATATTAATTTTCTACAATCTATATAATGTATTCTGATAATTTTATAATTTGCTATAATTTTTAATAAATATTTTTAAATGAAAAAGTGACGATATTTTTTAACTTTCTGTATTTAGAACAAATGTTTTTACTTTTAGCATTAACTGTTCAGTCATCTAAAACACCACCTTCAGATTCTTCAGAACAGTGCACTAAATCAGTTTTGGGATTAACAAATAGAAGTTTCAATACAGAAACATCCATTCATGCAGAAGTGAGTGCAAAATGGAATAGAAAATAAATATGTAGGATTATTTTATACGTAAAAAATTTAATTTTTATATAATTAGTGATTTTTTATGGTTACTGTTGTATAAATTTAAATCATAATATTTTTAAATATCTGTTTTCATTTTTTTTTAAAATAATAATCCATGAATTACTAAAGTTAAAAGCAAAATAAAAAAAAAAAGAATTTTTGATTGTTGAATTATTAATTTGGAAATAATTAAAAAATAAACTAAATTTATCAATACTGAAAAATAGTTTCAATTGTTTTAAATTTAAATAACTATTTTAATTTATTAGCTTTCTTTTTAAGAAATAGTGTATTATTAAAGATTTTATTATTTATTATAATTTTAAATTCATTTATCATCATTATCAATTATTTAATTAAATAATTTTATTCTATATAATTCATGTTGCTGATGGTTCCAAAAATACTACAAAGTAACTACAACAATATTCTGAACAGTCTTTTATTAATTAATTTTTGTGTTCTTATTTACTATTTTTAAAAATTATTTTATTAAAAAATTATTTTAAAAACAAATTTCTTAGTTATCCAAGAAATTTTTTATTTATGAATAAGTCAATAGCAAAAATTATAAATTAAATTAAATATGCTAATTTAATTAAACCTAATTCATTCCAAATAAATTCTTGATGATTATTATTGAATTTTTACTAATTTGAAATAATTTTGACTAATATTAGTGCCATCTCAGAATTAGTAAACAAAACTAATGATTAAATTTTTTTATTTGGATAAATTAATAACTGAATTAGAATTTTAAACTAATTCATGCATGGCACCACTCTTAATGTATTTAGTTGTTAATTCTGAGATGGTGCTAACATTACTCAAAATTATTTAAAATTATTAAAATTCAGTTGTAGTCATCATAAATTTATTTAGCTTGAATTAGGTTCAATAAGAAAACATCATATCTTAAAACTATAGTTTCTTTTTTATTATTAATAAAATAAGAAATTTTAGATGTTAAAAAAACTTATTATTCAAATATTAATATTTTTTCCATAGAAAATAAGAATATTGATTGTATAAGACAGTGTTTGCTATTTTTAAATAAATTATTTTAAAAATATGAAAGTTATACTATTGGGTTGTCTGGAAAGTTTGTGCATTTTTTTTAATAAGCAAATAAACAAAATTTTCAAATTTAAAGAATATTTTATTCAGTAAAATAATTTCCATCTAAATTTACAACCTTTTTCCATTGGGTCGGTAGTTTTTTCAAGCCATTTTTCAAAAAATTTTGGTGATTGCGATTCAAAAAAATAGTTTTAAGTGTTTTTCGACTTCAGCACTATTTTTCCCTTGTAGAGAATTTTGTAGTGATCGAAAGAGATAGTAATCCAACAGTGCAATGTCTGGCGAATATGGAGGGTGAATGAGAACTTCCCAGCCGAACTCCTTTAACTTCTGTTATGTCATCATCACTATGTGCAGCCTAGCGTTATCGTGGTGGAAAATAACGCCATTTCTGTTCGCTAGTGATGGTCGTTTTTCCACAATTGCCTTTCTTAAATTGTCCAGTTGACTACAATATTTGTCTGCATTGATAGTTTTCTTGTTTTTAACAGCTCGTAAAAAAAGTGCTAATCACTTTTAATTAAATGAAACAATGTCATTCTAGTCTATACATGTTTTTTTAATTAAATGAAACAATGTCATTCTAGTCTATACATGTTTTCTCAAAGTGTTACCATAAGCCGCCACAAACCGCCACCCTCCTAGATCGGAAGAGCGGTTCAGCAGGAATGCCGAGACCCACTCTCCTTTACAGCCAGAGAAGACCTTTGAACCGATGGTGGCGGCTTAAAGAGGTTTGACTACATGTTACCATAAACCCTCCATAAACCGCCACCCTCCTTTACCGCCAGGAATTTCGAACCGATGGAGGCGGCTTAAAGAGGTTTGACTGTATCTAATACATGGCGGCTTAAAGAAGGTTTGACTGTATTAAATATAATTAATGTTTAGTAACCTAACATTTTATGTTAGAATTTATTATTTGTTACTTAACATTTATGTTATTTTATTTTTTTCTACATAAATAGCGTTGAGTCTAAGTTATTTGTAATATTATAAAAGATTAGCTTGTACTGTTACCATAACAACAATTTTAAAATAATTTGATGTATTCAACTTTGTGTTCGTTAAACTGTATTTATTAGGAGTTCTATCTTTTATGTATAGCTGAAGAGGATTTTATATTAAAAAATCAAAAGCGCTACTGCTTTTTAAATGATGATTTTTGTTGTGTTTTTCTTGACCCTGCCTAAGTGCTAAGGTGTATCTCTCGTATAACATTACTTGGTGCAAATGTATTCTAACGACGCTCATGTCGAAAACAAAACTAACAATAGTTTGTCGTCTTTATTCTGACAAAACATAAATTTTTATGACGATTACAGTGTCATCTTTCAAGGACATGACTAAACTAAATAATAACTTACATGTTTTTAGTACTCTAGCGCCATCTATTAACAACTAAAAAAAACGCATGAACTTTCCGGACAACCCAATATATGAAAATCATTTGGATTTCATTTATATTAGTATTTTGAAAAAATATTGTTTGTTTAAAAAAAAGTTGATTTTATAATCCTCATTTGGTGATATTCAAGATTAGTATGGACTTAGTTATTCATGTATTTATTCATTATTAACTGTTATTAATGCAACTTACACTAAAATGTACAAATTTTCATTCAAACATTGTAAACAGATAATTATATTTTATCTGTTTACAATGTTTTGTGTGATTATTAGTACATTGAAACCCGACTTATGACTTTCAACTACACTATTTTTGGCTATACAGGGTGAACCAAAATGAACGCAACAGCAGCGAAAAAGTTAAAGTCCGGTGTAAGTTAAAAATCGTATTTATATCAGCTGGTATGAAATAAGAATTCAGAAAAAATATCGAAAGTTATTGTTTACACGGAATGAATACTCCAAACAAGAAAAAGTGCAGAAAATCGAAAAATAAAAAAAAAGTTATAAACGGAATATAAACCAATGATGATAAACCAGAGTAAGATGCATCGACAGCCGCCGCCATGTTATTTCAGTCGCGCGACGCGTTTCATGTCATCACGTGATCAACACGATGACCCATCGCTTTATTCAAATTAGACGAAGTCGACACGCGCTACTTCGAACATTATCAAGTAGCGAACGCGTTTTTACTTATTTCATTTTCCAATATTAACTTATTTTCATAGTTTGTCAAATATCTTTTATATAAAAATGTCGAATAACATGTAATTATTATTTTACTTCTTTCAACGAAAGAAAAGCTGCCTGTTATGATACGTATTTAAAAAAAATTTTTTAACAAAAAAAATTATCTGGCTTTATAATAAAGTCACTCCGATTTTATTATTCATATATGTACTTAGCTATATACAGTATAAACAAATAATTTATTTCTTAAATTTATATTTTAATATTTTCCTTACACTTAAATTTTGTTTAATTTGTGTCCTGTACCCGATTCTAATATTACATTATTTACTTTTTATATGGTGTTCGCACATTTGCTGTAAAAGTAAGTGCAAGAAAACATGTGATTTATTAGTAAATCACTTCTTGACAAACCAGATATTATTTAAATTAGTGAAAAATTGAAATGGAATAACTGATAAAGGTTATTCCAGTAATTATTAAGATCACAGATAAAAAGTAGGAATCAACACTTATTCTTAACTGGTAGACCAAGCGATATGGGAAAAACACCGTATCATTAGGAATCTGAACAAAATATTAGTTTAAAAAGCGCACGAATTACGTCATATCAGAAAGTACAAGTAGGCCTCGATTACAGTGGCGTAGTTGATGGTCAGCAACCCCGCGATGCGGGGGACTCCAACTCACACTGAAGAAAATACCTGTAAAACCCAATCAATTAATCCCCAACAACCTTGAATTTAACGCAGACCAATTAAACCTATTTAATGCAGAGCATCGGCGTTCGTTAGCTGGAACTCTAAAACTTAGCGCTAAGTTAAAATTTATGTATTGTTTTCACATACATTTTTTTATGTTTCCGGATGCAGCGATTACTAATGCAGTGCTGTCGAAAGTGGCAAACTACCACAAACTAAACTATATACATCTATAAGACACAAGTTTAAAATCTTATACAAGTAAATAAAATTTGCGTATCATTTGTTAGAATGTAATTATGTGTTTAATGACGCAAGTGCAATTAGCAGGTTTAGCTATGTTATCCATAGAATGCGACAGAGCTAAAAAAAATAATATCAATCTACTCATAGAAGAATTTGCAAATAAAAATGCCAAACGTTCGGAACAATTTCGTAACAGCAAGTAAACTTAAATATCTTTTAATTGTTGTTTAATTTGTCCAAATAAAATTACTTTCATTTAAATCGATGTAGATCTGTTTAAAACTTTTACAATTTGTATATATGTTACAGAACGAACCCGAATTCAGGTAATACTAGAATTTCCTAGTCAAAATGAGAAAATCCTAACGCTTGTCGGATGTTCTAGTATTTCTTTAGCCGAATTCGAAACGCCGAATATTTTTTATTCAAAGTTCGGAATTTCTAATTTTTCCTAGTCAAAACCCGAAGTGGCGAACAGTTAAAACAAAAGTCTTCATATCTCATGTATTACCGCTCAGTTTTCGATATTTGCCAGCAGAATTTTCTTTCATTAGAGAATATTCACAAGAATAAACAAATCACATTGAGGAAGGCTGCAATCTGTGCCAGTGGAAGTACGTAGATAGGGCTAAATCCGCGTTAAATACACGAAGCATTGTGTATCTGAATTATGTTTGTATAAAAAGAATAACATTTTGTGTAATTATAAATGCCACAAAAGCTTACCTTGCAAAATAAATAACAGGTTAACTAGTTATTTTTTTTTTAATTTTTGTATTTATGGTAATACTGTGAATATAAAAATTGTTGATTAACTGATAAAAAACATTATTATAATGAACATAATTCATATTTTTATTACTTGATAGGAAATAACAAATTTCATTGTTTTTTCTGTTCTGTTGAGAAAATGAAATAAGAAATTGAAAATAGAGCTAACTCTCATTCATTATTACACGGTTGGCTTTCAAGAACTGAAATTGTCAATTTTTTATTTTTTATGGACAAATATATTTTTATTAGTTGAAGTTCAACATAAAATACAAAGATAAAAATTTTTAAAGTTTATAAACACAACTAGGTATCTCTTATTTATATTTTTTCAAGGTAGGCTTTTGTGGCATTTAGAATTACATAAAATGTTATTCTTTTTTGCACAGACGTAATTTAGATACACAATGCTTCGTGCATTTAAAGCGGATTTAGCTCTATGTACTTCCATTGGCGCAGATTACAGCCTTCCTCAATGAGATATATTTATCCTGGCTGATATTCTCTACAGAAATATCTGCTGGCAAATATCGAACTCTGAGAGGGAATACATGAGAAATAAACACTTCTCTTTTAACTGTTTGCTACTTTGGATTTCGACTAGGAAAAACTAGAAATTCCGGACTTTGAACAAGAAATGTTCGTCATTTCGTATTCGGCCTAGGAAATACTAGAACGTCCGACCAGCGTTAGGACGTCCTCGTTTTGACTAGGAAATTCTAGTATTTCCTGAATTCGGGTCTGCCCTGTAGCATACAGTATATAATAAAATTATTTTCACCTGTATAAAGTTTCACGTATTAACCTTATTAATAAATTAGTTTGCGTTAGGCTTCTTTTAGTCGACATCCTTATAAATAAACATTGACACCCAATGTTACAGAGTTTACATAGCATTTGAAATAAATTATATCGATAAATTATAAAAAGGGGGCCCCATCGACATTTTTGCGGGGGCCTCTCAGTTTTCAGCTACGCCACTGCTCGATTAGTGCGAGTTCGAATAATGCTATAGTCGATTAGTGCGATTTATAAAAATGATACCGTTTTTCAGTTAGTGCGTGCAAATATTCGATTAATGCGAGTTGTAAGCATAGACCAGTCTTACTAATAAATGTCCGTCCCCTTTTATGATGTCTATTAACAAAATAATGCTAATTTAGTAAAACCGGACGCGGAGCAATCCAAGAATAATTACTCAGCTTTGAAGGAGTGAAACAACAGAAAGATGAGCTTTTTGCCGTTAGCTATTTAACATTACTATTATTCAGCTTTGTTATCGTCTACATACAGTATAGCACAGAATTTTCTCTTTTAAAAAGTATTGAAATGGATAACAGGAAGAACACTTTTGATGATAAAACAGGAAACAAAAAAAAAGATTACGCTAGAGCAAAAAACGGATCTGGACGATTTAAAAATAAGAATCATAAGAGCCTGTAAAGAAATCACACCACAGATGCTTAGTAACGTAAGAAATAATTTGCACAATAGATTAACCTTATGTCAGCATTTGGAAGGGCAACATTTTGGCCATGCCCTATAAATTTGGTTATGTAGACATACAGGTATATGATTAAAATAAATATTAATATTTTTGTACTTCGTAATACGTAAAATCTTTACTCCAAATGAACAATACCAAACACGTAGAAATTAACTGACGGCAATTTACTTTCTGATATGACGTAATTCGTGCGCTTTTTAAACTAATATTTTGTTCAGATTCCTAATGATACGGTGTTTTTCCCATATCGCTTGGTCTACCAGTTAAGAATAAGTGTTGATTCCTACTTTTTATCTGTGATCTTAATAATTACTGGAATAACCTTTATCAGTTATTCCATTTCAATTTTTCACTAATTTAAATAATATCTGGTTTGTCAAGAAGTGATTTACTAATAAATCACATGTTTTCTTGCACTTACTTTTACAGCAAATGTGCGAACACACCATATAAAAAGTAAATAATGTAATATTAGAATCGGGTACAGGACACAAATTAAATAAAATTTAAGTGTAAGGAAAATATTAAAATATAAATTTAAGAAATAAATTATTTGTTTATACTGTATATAGCTAAGTACATATATGAATAATAAAATCGGAGTGACTTTTATATAAAGCCAGATAATTTTTTTTTGTTAAAAAATTTTTTTTAAATACGTATCATAACAGGCAGCTTTTCTTTCGTTGAAAGAAGTAAAATAATAATTACATGTTATTCGACATTTTTATATAAAAGATATTTGACAAACTATGAAAATAAGTTAATATTGGAAAATGAAATAAGTAAAAACGCGTTCGCTACTTGATAATGTTCGAAGTAGCGAGTGTCGACTTCGTCTAATTTGAATAAAGCGATGGGTCATCGTGTTGATCACGTGATGACATGAAACGCGTCGCGCGACTGAAATAACATGGCGGCGGCTGTCGATGCATCTTACTCTGGTTTATCATCATTGGTTTATATTCCGTTTATAACTTTTTTTTTATTTTTCGATTTTCTGCACTTTTTCTTGTTTGGAGTATTCATTCCGTGTAAACAATAACGTTCGATATTTTTTCTGAATTCTTATTTCATACCAGCTGATATAAATACGATTTTTAACTTTAACTTTTTCGCTGCTGTTGCGTTCATTTTGGTTCACCCTGTATTTACATGACTGTTAAAATTTTTCTAAATTTATTAAACTGTGATTACTTGCTTTTCATTGGTTCAATTCTGATGAAATTTTGAAATTTTATCATCATCTCTTCAATCTCTCAATCATCTTATTTAATTTTTTAATTGATTAAAAATATTTTCGAAAATTCACTTTTTTATTTAAGTATTTTCTTTTTTTTGTTTTTTTATAGATTTCATTAGTATTATTTATTTACTTTTATTTATCATTTGATAGAATATATTTTATTGTATAATTTTATATTAAGTTATTGAAATATATATCTATTAATTTCCTATATATATCAATTTAATGATATTACAGGAAACTACTTGCTTTAAACCAATTACAAGACATACAGCTCTACTAGCAAGTATAAAGTTATTTATTATGGTATAACATTTTCGGATCCTTTCACGATCCCTCTTCAGTACCATTCATTTAACTATACACCATATTTAAAAGAACATTGAATGTTCTTTTAAATATGGTGTATAGTTAAATGAATGGTACTGAAGAGGGATCGTGAAAGGATCCGAAAATGTTATACCATAATAAATAACTTTATACTTGCTAGTAGAGCTGTATGTCTTGTAATCAATTTAATGTTCATTTGTTTTGAAAAAATGTTTTCTTGTATTTTTTATTAATTTTATAGTTTAAGTAGAATTAAAAATATAAATATCAACTTTATTTCAGTTTAATTTTTCCCTCTAGATGGAGCAAAAAATATTTTATAATTAGAAGAATAAATTAGCAATTAAAATTATTTTATCATATTGTTATTATATTATTCTAAAGATTTGTTATTAATTTATAAGACGTAAATGGCCGCTGAGACTAACTCTGCCCAGATGGCTGCAGGAAATTCAATTTCTTGATTGGAATATTTGAAATTTCTTGCCATTTCAATGATAGTACGAAACTCCCGTTCACTACCACCGTTCTGCTGAGGAGTATATGAGGCACTTAGTCTCTGTGCAACACTTTTTGCAGCGAGGATTTTTCGAATATCTTCATTGTCGAACTCTCCGTCATTGTCTGAGAGTAGTTCTTTTATTGGATGGTTTAGTCTTTCAGCATAAGATAGAACTTCTTTGAGAGCATTCTTAACTTCCGATTTTTCTTTAATAAAATAGCCATAGCAAAACTTCGTGTAGCTGTCTTTGAAAACCACTAGATATCGCTTCTTTCGAAATGATTCTTCGAATGGACTGCAAACATCTGCCAACATTAGTTCTCCTGGTACGTTTGCCACTTGTCTATTACCAAAGGGTAGTCGATGTGCCTTGCCGTAGATACAGGGCTCACACATTTTGTTGTCTAGTTGAGTAATAATTTCCAGTTCTTTTCTAAGTTTTGCTTTTATGTGGCATTTGTCCTGGTGTCCCCATCTTTCATGATACAACTGTAATAGCGAACTATCAGATTTGGTTACACTTGTTTGCTGCTTGCTTGGGTAAGAGAGGTTTAATGTTAACCTTGAACAGTGTCCCATTTGAGTCACACATTCCACACACCACTATCTTATCATTTACTTTCAGAGAGCACTCTGTAGCACTTGACTCAAACTGTTGGGATTTCTATCTTGAGCAGCCAGCACTGTTAGCAAGTTTTTGCTGATGTCAGGGACATACCATATATCATTCAGTGTTATCTTGATTAGACCAATGTATGAGGTGAATCTTATTAGACCCTTTCCTAAAGCCTTTAATGCTTCCTTGCCAGCAGATGTAATGCTACAAGGACTGTCAAATTCTTTATATTCAAAAAAAAGGTTTGAGTTATTTGTTACATGCTTGGTTGCTTCATTATCAATCCACCATTCTTTTCTTGGATACAGACTGAAAATTTCTTTATGTATGGACATTAGTGCTATGTTATTGGCAGATGCTTCTTCTTGTATATCAGTAGTTTTCCTTGCTGGTTTTCCATCCATTATCCATTTTTTGCATTGTTTGACCCAGTGTCCTTTCTTTTTGCAATAATTGCATATGTCGTCTCTCTTTGATTTCTTTTCGTGGAATTTGTTTTTGTTCACTACCGGTTTTTCTGTCTTTATATACAGGGTTTCTTGACCCTCTTTACATGATTCATCTTTTCCTATGTTTCTTTCATACATACATAGTTGTGTGATCAGTTCCTCAAGTGTTCTTTGATCATCCTTAATCAATAGCATCCAACTTGTTCGAAACGCATCAAACTTGGTGGATAGAATATGCAAAATCTTACATATAAGTATTAAATTTGGGAGTGTGTGCTCTTTCCTTGATTTCAGTCCACAATTTAACTCGTTCCAAAGACTTTTTAACTTGGCTAAGTGAGTTGAGACATCTTCACTTGGTATCCAGCTGAATGAGAAAAAATCTGTACATATTTTGAAGAGCTGATCTCTTGCTGTTGCTTCAAAATGGATCTTGAGGGCTTCCCAGGTATCAAAAGTGGTTTCTTTGTCCATAACTTTTTGATACACTGAGTCCGTTATTGTACTCTTAATCATGGTTTTTGTATAGCTGTTAGCCTTTCTGTACAAGTCACTAAGTTCTTTGTGTCTTTGTAGTTCAGCTTTGCTGCAGTTATCACTTAATGGTTCTGGTTTTGTTAGTACCTTATCTATAACATTCAATGCTCCTTCATGATGAGCTAATAAATCACGAATCTTTCTTCACACAATGGCCAGTCTGTTTCTCCTCTCAATGGCACTATGTGTCTGGAGATATCCATTATTCTTTGAACAGAAGAATACATGTGAAACTAACACAAAGAATAGAACAAAGGAACGTATTCTGCAAATTCTTACCATTTTTTAAGCGTAATGATACAGTGCTGGTCTTATAACCTGTTGTATTTTCTTTCTAAGTGTCCTTTCATGGGAGAAATACAAGTAAGAACCTTAAATACTATTCCTTTATTTGGATGCACATGGATATACAAAAACTACAGTAATTAGCAAAAACACGTCCGCTCTCATTGAAACAGATACAAGAACAACTCGTCAGTCGAATTGTGCTGCTAGATAGAGCCTTCTGAACATAGTGCCCTCTATAACATATATATCTAAAAAATTATTAGGATTAGGACACTTCTGTGTCTTACATAAATA
>AYEL01055059.1:0-24103 GCA_000484575.1 Olivierus martensii
CTCATTGTGTTCAACCATCCCTTTCCCTTCCCTGACGTCACGCTTCGCTCATCTTACAAGTTAGAGCCACGAAGTTTTGTGAGGCCCATAAAAAAATCACTATTAAGGAAAATTCTTTAAAAATTTTATAAATGAAACTATGATAGTTTTATTTTCATTTTCAATTTTACTTCAGAGCCACATGTATGAACCAAAGAGCCACATGTGGCTAGCGAGCCGCAGTTTGCCGATCCATGGTCTAGTCGATTTTCATTGATTTGCCTATTGCAATTATTCCATCTATTGATTTCATTTAGTATTTATTTTAAACATCATATTTGTTGAATTTTATAATAATATGATGCCTATTAAAATTTAATATTTTTTTCTTAATATGTTTTTCATTTTCTACAATATTTGTTAAGTTATGTAATCATGAGTTTATTTTCCAATAGAACCGCCTAATATTTTCACGTCACTATAACTGTATGTCTTAAAAATAATTGCACTCATTAAAATAAGTTTAGGGCCATATATTTAATGTATATAATTTTTTAAGAGAATTGTGCAAACTAGGATGTAGACAAGAGAGGAAGCTTTTTGGACTAACTGAAATTTAGATATCCACTTACATCTCATACAATCCTAATATAGTTAACAATGAAATTATGTCAATAGCACACGGGCTAATGGCTGGCGGGTAAATAAAAGGTTAAGTTAAGTAGATTAAGCTATATCATCAGAAATCCAACCTTCTAAGCTGAAGAATTTTGACACATCGACTAAATTATTAAATTTTTGCAGGATTATTTGATATTATATATATTTTAAAAATGATCATTCAGAAAATATATTTAATAGCCCTATTATTTAATTTGAATCATCAGAAAGAATTTTGTCAAGTACGGCGATTGTAAGCATTTATCATTTAGGAAATTAGTGGATACAAATATATAAACAATCAAAAATATATAAAAAATTAGTTTTAAATACAAAAAAGATAGAAACTGTGAACAGTTAATTGAATTAAATGCTCAATTGATTAATTTTTTCAATAAAGTAAACATGTTTTTGATAATCTATGATTTAGGTTAGATGAAGAAATGCATCAATCCTTCTATGGGAATTTTAGCTTTCCTTTGATTTTCATATAATCCTTTAGTTTTTATATATAAAAAAGCCAAATTACAGAATTTGTTAGAATTATCATAATATGCGATTTACATACAGACAATATTTAAACAGCTCTCCATCTATAATACAGGTAGGTCTCGATTAGTGCGAGTTCGAATAATGCGATATTCGATTAATGCGACTTTAAAAAAATGATACATTTTTCAGTTAGTGTGAGCAAATATTCAATTAATGTGAGTTGTAAGCACGAGCAAATATTCGATTAATGAGAGTTTATACCGTTTTTCAGTTAGTGCGAGCAAATATTCGTTTAATGCGAGTCACCGTTTTTCAGTTAGTGCGAGCAAATATTCGATTAATGTGAGTTGCATCGTTTTTCAGTTAGTGCGAGCAAATATTCGATTAATGCCAGTTGTAAGCATAGACCAGATTTTTCACTTACTTGTTAGTGCAAGCAAATATTCGATTAATGCGAGTTGTAAACATAGACCACTCTTACTAACAAAGGTCCGTCCCCTTTTATGATCCTCGTCCGGTTAGTAAAACCGGACGAGGAGCACTCTAAGAACAGTCACTTGGCTTTGAAAGGCTGAAACCCCAGAAAGATGGCTTTTTGCCGTTAGCTATTTAACATTACTATTATTCTAGTAAAACACCAGAAAGATGGGCTTTTTGACGTTAGCTATTTAACATTACTATTATTCAGCTTTGTTATCGTACTATAATCATCATATACATACAGTATAGTACAGAATTTTCTCTTTTAAAAAGTATCAATGGATAAAACAGTATCCATTAGCTATTCAACATTACTATTATTCAGCTTTGTTATTGTATACATACAGTATAGTACAGATTTTTCTCTTTTAAATCTACTATCATATACATACAGTATAGTACAGAATTTTCTCTTTTAAAAAGTAGTATCGTATACTTACAGTATAGTACAGAATTTTCTCTTTTAAAAAGTATATCATCATATACATACAGTATAGTACAGAATTTTCTCTTTTAAAAAGTATCAATGGATAAAAAAGCAAGATCACTTCTGATGATAAAACAGGAAACGAAAAAAAGAAGAGGTTAGTGATTATGCTACAAAGGCGCTCTCTGTCCCGCATTATATTACGATAAAAATGGTCACCCTAGAGGAAAAAACAGGAAAACGAAAAAAAGTTAGTGATTACGCTACAGCAAAAAATGGATGTGATTGAGCCACATAAAAGCGTTCACGATAATTCTAAGATCATCTTCGATTTGGAAGTTGGTTTGATGATAAGACGCAATTCCTGGTAAGTTATTAATATGATGAACAACGATGTAAAATATGAAAATAAATATTTCTTAAACAGTTAGTATTGTGGTTATTCATCGTGAGGTTGGCTAATGGCAGGAATCTCACAAAGTAAGAACCAATTACCATATTTTACATATAGTTAATACTTTGAATAGTGCGAAAAATTCATGGGACCCATTATTCGTACTAATCGAAGCCTACATGTACGCGAATATGGAATCCATGAATAACGAGAATTGATTATATCATTAAACCAGGATTTTTTGAAATTTGTCTATCGAATATTATTAAATAAATATTAGTACTGGTAGTTTAAATACTATATTATGATATTTATGGATCTTATTGCATTTATAAATATGTTTTAAATTATTTTTCATCTTTAGGATAATCGTCATCTTTTCTTGCCATGGATATGCTGTGTATGTCTAGAATGTTTCGGTATTGTGGTTATCTTCACTTTCATAATCTATTCAAGCGCTGCTTGGGGAGTAAGTAAATCTAAAATTTTTCTGGTCGGAAGAAAACAATTATAATAATATGATAATTAATAATAACACTAATAATAAACGTCTTCTTATTATTTCAGTTTCATCCTGCATTGGCACTTATTGTATTATTACTATTGTTTGGCTTTTTGTTTTTTGTAAGTGTTTATTATCATTGAATTTAAATTACATAAAGGTGATATTTAACCTTTTCGGTCTCGATTTAAAATTATACACAAGTAAATCTAATTTAATCCATTTTATATATTTATTTTAACTATAAAAATTCTTATTGCTTATAATTAATTTATTTTTGTCATTCTAAAATGAATGATAGACTTCTCTGACTGATATATCGCTATGTATTATAATATTTTTATAATTTCGAAATACTATAACATCTTTTATGTTATAGGTATATATGCTACTGTGTGTTCTTTCACAGTATCAACTGCTGGCTAATGGACCACTACCCGTTACTTATCGAATGGCTAATGCAACGAATACTTATGAAATAGACAATGGAATTTATCCCTACGGCATGGCAAATGTAGGCACACCTTATTCAATGGCTGGAATGAATCCTTACGGAATGCCTGTTATGTATAATGCAACTGTAACAATGACTCAGCCTATTTCTTATGACAGACCTATTTCAACTAATGCTTACGTGATGTCCAATCCCGCTACCACTTACGGATCAGGTAATGCATACGAAATAAAACGTTCTACTGCAGTGGATACCGTCTGATTTTTTTAAGAAATTGAATACTTTTTAAAAATACTTAAAAATGCATCATATTGTATTTGCATCCAACTGATTTAATATTCATAATTTAATTAAATATTTAGAATATTAATGCACAAATTAAAATCAACTTTCAAGATTATTAATTTAATTAAAGTTTATTTATACTGAATTTTCAACTATAAATATTGTGAAATTTTGGATTGTATTATATGCAGAATTTGATTAATGTTATTCGTTAATTATTTTAAATTTTACAAAGAAAAGTTATAGGGATAATGATCTAATTACGTATTTATTCTCATGAGCATTGCATTATTAATTTTTCAACTGCAAAATTTAAACTTTATAATATTAATAGTTTAAGTAACATTTTCCTTTTGCTTCAGTATATCATAATTAATGTTTTGTGAGATTTTTCAGATTATTGTGTTTTACAGAGTTTTTCAGGTCTAGTAATAATGTTTGCAGATGTTTTGAGAACAATTTCACGTATCATACTTAACAATTTCACTTAATTTAATTTAATAATTTCTTTAGTGTAACGACAATTTCATAGAGATAATATCTCTTACATAAAGTATAATAATGTGCTCAAATTAATATATAAGATTATTTCCTCAAAATTATTTATTTATTAAAATTATTTTTAAAATATTTATACAGAAATTATACATAGACCTACCTGCATATATGTTTGTGTATATATTATTTTTGTTGTGAATATATATAAGTTAAATATCAATATACAACTGGAATTAATCATACTATATATTGCATAAATATAATCAATGCTTTAGGATATATTGTACAAATTCGTCAATAAAATAATTTTTGCTTCTATAATTAGGCTAATATGATAATTTAGCTTTAAATAATTTTGAAACTTCTAACGTCTGCAGTAATTTTTGTCATGAAACTCCAGTAAAATAATTTGTTAAAAACTTGTGAATAAGTGATAATCTTGAATCTGGAGTAATGATAGTAACTCCAAAAGTAAGTTACAATGATTTTTGATTATACTGAAAGTAGTATTTATTTATAGAAATATTAAATTTAATCAGAATTAAATTATTAATGATTACCTTGATATTTTGATAATTAGAATATTAATTACATATTAAGTGCCACTGCAGAAAACATAATAATTTTTTCAATTCACTTAATCCTTATTCAAGCAGATTATATACCAATATAGATTTTATGCCAAAAATTATGGTATATTTCAAAACAAAGTTTTTACAAACTTTTCTGATTGTTTTTTCCATTTCAAGTTTGTCATCTGTAAAATTTTCATTCAATTTTTGAAGATTATCTATAGATTCTTTCAAAGAAGTATTTTCAGATTTTAATCTTGAAATATCCATTTCATAAACTAACTTTTGATGATTAGCTTTAGCTAAATTGTTATCTAGAAAAACATATTATTTTTAAAAATAAATAAAATGACAAAAATGCATTGTTTTTTATTAATACTTACTAATATCTATTTTCTCTTGTTCTATTATTTCTTTTTCTAGCATTAAGTGATGAATTTTTTCTTGAAGAATTCTGTTTCCTTCCTTGAGTATATTCTGTTGTTCTTCTAATGTTGTTATATGACGTATTCTAAAATTAAAACGAATGAACTTAATAAATTTCTAAAATAATAAAAATTCATAAATTTTTAAGATTAATCTTTGGGTGCATTAATTTTATGGAAAATGAAAAAATTTATAAATCCAACTCCAAATTTACAACTAATCAAAATAAAATATAGAACTTCACTAAAAAAAACAGAAAACCAATATCTCTACCTTCTTATTCTATCACTAACAGCAAATACAATTAGTTCTTAGAGTAAAATTGCAAACAATTTTTTATTTAACTGGAAAATGTTTTTGGCTTGATACAGTCTTCTCAGTTATAATATATATCTATATACACAAAGAGAACTTTACAAAAATTCAAATACATATACAGAATACAGTATGTGTAAACATTTCCAAAATTTTAATTTTTTAAATTCAAAAACTATTTCATCTTTATAAACTCTTTAACTGGAGTTATGAAGAAAATTAAGATTAAAGAACATTTTTTAAATAAAGTACCAAAGTACTTTCATTCATAATTAGCTATAAAGAGAAAATAATAATAAAATTCAATGAATAATTTTTTAAGAATAAAAGGATGATATTACTTTTCTTAATATTGCATGTCATCAAGCTTAACATGAAGTGAAAAGAATTTTTCTTTACAATAAGAAAGAAATTTTTTTAATTTGGTAAGAAAAATTCTACTATTAATTTGTGTAAGTTAAAAACTATTAATGATAAGCTAACTATAGTGTGTATCAAAATAACTGATGTTGATTACAATATAAGTATATAACAATACATTAATGTCCATAAAATGGTATTATTCTATTTTTTTTTTTCTGTTTCACTTTGAGCTAGACTTATTGTGGATAGATCCATTATGTTAACTATTGATTATTATGTTAACTATTATGTTCTAATAACTTCTGAATTATTGATCTTTTTTGTGACTTGCCTATGAATTTCATAAAAGCTAATCAAATAATTCAGAAGTTATTAGAAAGAAATCTCCAAAGTTTGAATGCCTGCCATTTTTATAGGGTTAAAGATAAAAGGATTGATTGATATGTTATCAAATTTATTTTTATGACTTGATCTTCATATCAAATTATATAAAAAAATCGATTCAATTAATAATTAATTTATAGCTTAAACAAAAAATTATATTAACATATTGAATACTAGTGAAACAAAAATCTTGGGGGTAAATATCCTAATTGTGAAGTCCTAGAACAAGAATATTTGTTTTACTTAGTCAATATATCTTGATTTTTTTGTAAATTTTGTAAATTTTTATTACAACTTCTTAGAATAAAATTATTTTAATTTCAACATATTTTTTATTCATGAATTACAATTATTCTTTCAAGATATTTGCTTCCGAATATGATAATCTTTAATATTAAAAGTGTTTACAACATATTGTATAGACATAAAATTTTTTACAATTTGTGAAATCTGCCTCTATTCAGATGATAATGTAGTTTTAGATCACTAATATTCATTATACAGGTAGTCCTTGACTTACAACTGCTTCAGTTATGATGGTGACGAATCAATAAATTCTGTGATTGATCAATGCAGTTGATAAAAGAAGTCCCTGACCAATAGTCTGATATACAAAAACCAGACACAGAAAGCATCCTTTTTGTTTCTAATTGTTGTATTTTTGTGTTTGTTAAGTTTATTATGATAAAGTGGAGTGTAATAATAAATATTGATAGAGGGCAATCCATAAATTTTGGTCATTCCCGACTTATGATCACTCCAACTTACAACAATGAGATTCAAACTGAACTCATCATAAATCAAGGACTATTTGTATTTGAAAAATTACTACATTATGTTTAATTATTATAAATATATCAATTAAATAATAAAATTTTCGTTTGGATTATTTGGATATTTTAAGTATCACCTTAAGGATTTATAAGCATCTTCATAAATAACTCAAAAATATTTCTTTCATATTGATATTTTAAATACAATAGTTAAATTAATTTAAAGGACAAATGTAAACTAATCATATTTGCTTTTAAGTATGTATGACAACTAAAATATTTTCTCAAGAAGAATTGGATTCAGAACAAAATCAGTTCCCATATTAATTTGCTGTAGTCATTATGCATTGGTTATGAATCATTTGAAATATCTTAAATGCTATGTAGATAACCAATCACAAATAACCTCTATTTTATAAATGGTTATTTTAATTACAATTAATCATTTATAAAATAGAAATGTATGATGTTCTTTTAGAGATTATATATTATGTTTTTAATTATGAATTCACAGATGTTTAGTCATCAAAATAAGAGTCGGACCTCCATATATCGAACTTCTATATATCGAAATTCTCTGTATAATCAAAGTATTTTGTTAGTCCCGTGAAATTTCCATTGAAATTTGTTTCTATATATCGAAAAATTTCTATATATTGAAATTTTTAATTTCAGAGGCGAGGGAAAAGGATAAGGTAAGGAGTATAGATTGGGTCTGGCTAGAAAAAGCCAACAAATAAACAAACTGGATGTGTTGATTTGTACTGTAGAGGGGGTTATGTAAAGTTCTAAGGCTTGTTTCAGTTTTGGTTTTGTATGTTAGTTGGCTTAAAACGAAAACTGAACAGAGAGATTTTAGTTAGTCTTTGTTCAGCTCTACTAAAACATTTACCATGTCAAAGAGAAAGTCATTCGCGGGAAAAATGGAATTGCTAAAATATGTAGACTGTGGAGTGAGAAAAAAAGATGTTGCGCATAAATTTGGGATTCCACAAGGTACAGTGTCAACAATACTAAAGAATCGGGAATCTGTTTTAAAAAGTCATGAAGTTGCAGGAGCTGACAGAAAACGATTAAGGACATGTAAGTACGATGACGTGGATGAAGTAGTGTTGAAATGGTTGAAGATGGTGAGAGATAGAAACATGCCTGTCTCAGGACCACTCATAAAGGAAAAGGCAATGGAATATGCACAGGATTTAGGACATGAGGAGTTCCAAGCAAGTTCTGGATGGTTAGACAAATTTAAGAAGCATCACGGAATCAAAGAAAAAGTTATTTCGGGAGAAAGTGGATGCATATTTGAGACAGATTGTAGCTAGTGGAAAACTACAATTTTAAAACCAATTTTACAGGAGTAGCAGCCTGATAATGTTTTTAACATGGATGAAACTGGACTTTTTTTTAAATGTTTACCAAATAAGACACTAACTTTTAAAGACGATAAAAACTATGGAGGTAAAAATAGCAAGGAACAATGAACTGTTGTCCTTTGTGCCAATATGTATGGAAAAGAAAAACTTAAAATTTTGCTTATAGGTAAAAGCAAGCAGCTAAGATGTTTTAAAGGAATGAAGTCATTAGAAGTTGACTATGAATACAATAAGAAATCATGGATGACAAGTGAGATTTTTGAGAAGTGGTTAATTAATTTTGATAAAAAATGAAGAGAAAAGTTGTTCTTTCATAGACAACTGTCCTGCACATCCTTCTTCTATAACAAAAAAATTAACAAATGTGAATCTGGTATTTTTTTTTCCAAACACAACGTCAAAATTAAAACCAACGGATCAAGGTGTAATATTAGACTGATGCATAATTCTGTAGCATTCTGATTTGGCCTAGCAACACTGTATTGCTGTTCAATTGTTTACTGTTTTTACATTGTCACTGTTTACTTTGGAGTGTTGTCTTGTGGAATACAAGCTGTCAGCGAGATTGTTACAAATGACTGTTATTTCTTCGCTGTTGAAGATGGAGTGTCAGGTCAAGAAAAACGAACATTTCCGACATATTCTGCTGTACGAGTTTAACCGAGGTTCAAGTGCAGTAAATGCGGCTAGGAACATCTGTGAAGTGTACGGAACTTGGATTGATGACTTCCTAAACTCAAAGCCAACAGATTTCTACAGACGGGATATCCAAAAACTACCCCAACGTTGGCAGGAAGTTATTGACAATGATGGAGATTACATTGTTGAATAGTTGCTTGCTTGATTTGGTCAAATTTTTAACTGAATTTCATAAATAAAACACTAAACAAACAAACTTAACAAACCTATATTTAAAACGCTACGGAATTATGCATCAACCTAATACAATGGATCAAGGCATAATAAAAAATCTTAAAATGCATTATCGAAAACAGATTCTCAAGAAACTAATTTTTGTACTTGAAAACGATCAACCCATTGACAATGTAATTAATCTCAGAGTGTGTATATCAGAATTAGCAAAAGTGTGGCAAAATGACATAGCAGAAATAACAATACAGAATTGCTTCATAAAAGCCGGCTTATCTGAAAAATCTGTTGTGGAAGAAGTTAATGTACTGTCATATATTGAGGAATGTTGGAACCAGTTACAGTCAACAGGCATAATAAATGACAAAATCTCATTTTAATGAATATTTAAATGTGGATGAAGACATTATCGTTTTACAAACCATGAGTCACCATTGCCGCCATCAGGGCACCAGGGAAAAAGGCGAAACGGACAAAATATCACTTAACTACTATACTACATTAGAGAAAATTCAGAGACAAAATATCACTTAACTACTATACTACATTAGAGAAAATTCAGGTTTTCTATATATCGAAAAATTTCTAAGATACCTTCAATTTCAATATATGTAATTGAAATTTGAGAAACATTAAAAAAATAGAAAAATATGAAAATAAAGTAATTTATGAAAAATTAAAGATTTCTCAACAAAATTTTAACATTTTGATTAAATGAGGTGATTTTGTGTTGGATTTTGGCTCTGTGATTCAACAATTTAATAGATTTTCATGGTTTATCACTTATTATATTCACTGAAGGGTCAATCTAGTTCCAAAAATAAAAAAATTCAGCAGTCCAGAGGATAATCTTTTCCATATATTGTTTGAAAAATTTATGAAAATTGAATTTAAAGAAATTGAAATGTGATTTTTTATGTAAATATTTATATGATTTATGAAATTATTAAAAATCAGCTAGGGGCAGAAGCAAGCATAACAGAAAAATAGCCAGATTTCAATATGTTAACTGGAAAAGAATGTGACAAATTTTTTTCAAATTCTGGAGTATTAGATATGGAATTTTTTTCTTTAACCCACTATATTATGAAATATTTATAATCTACCTTTTTTCTATATCTTGATGTAAATGGCTCTCTTTTAATTTTAAATCTTCTTTTTCTCCTTCTAACTTTTCAAATTTTTGCTGCATTTCTCTGACCATTTGATGCAATCTATCATTCTCCATATTCAATGCATCAATTTGTTCATTCAATGTCTTTTGCATCTGTTCCAACCAAATCCTTTCTGAATTTGCTTTCTCAACATCTTTCCCATTTTCTTTAGTATTTTCAGTATGCTTATGACTAAACAATAAAATTAATTTCTATTAGAAACACACAAAAATTAATAAGCAAAGATCTTAATAACATTTATTAAAATTTTCTAAAATTTATACACTAAGATACAGGATTTATATTCAATAAAGGAATAAAACTTATTATTCACTAGATATATTTGATAATGTTTTTAATCTTCCATAAGTCATCTTCAGCTCATTATTTATAATATAAATTAAAACAACTAATTTATAGAATAATATTTTTATTTAAAATATCAACATTTAAAAGTTCATAATCAAAATTAAAAAAATACATAATATTCTATATATGGATAACTTTAAATCATTACATAATATTATAATAATGTAATGCTAACATGAAAATTTATGTATTTACTTAACAATACTATATATATATAAATATTATTATGTAAATATCAGAAAGCTTTGCCTAATATATCAAAAGAAACAAATTAAATAAAATATAAAAAATAAACTTAGTTACTGTAATCTAAATTTCTTGGACTAAATATACATCTAGAATAAAGATATTTACAATATTTCTGTTGCATGATTTGTTTTTTATTATTTATAGTAAATGGTTCAGCTGTTCTTCCTTTTTTAAGATGTTGAGCATTTTAACTATTTTAGTTTTATTCCACATAGCATCAATTGGATAGATCCACAATAAAAGGATATAGCTTGTGAATTTCTTCAATATTCTTCAGATGTTCTCTAGCCTATATTGATATGTTTCTTTTTGTATATCTAATGTACTTCAAAAGAATTCTATGTTTTTTAATTCTGTGTAATTTTGTATATCTAATGTACTTCAAAAGAATTCTGTGTAATTCTGTGTTTTTGAAAATAAAATCCATTTGATTTTATTTTCAAAAACACAGAATTACATTAAAATTATTAAATTCCATTTGATACATTTCACATTTTTGCTATCTTGTTTATTTTTATCATTTGCAATCAATTAAAAAATGTATTCCATCCAGAAAATAGTATTTTATTAGTTACTTTGCAAAGTTTCAATATTCAAAACTATCAATAATCAACACTATTACTTAATAGAGTTACAACTCAGCAAGATTCCCAAGTCTTGCCTAGTCAGGCTTTCTAATTTCCATAAAATAAATTCCACAATTAAAACTAACAAATTTAAATCTAATAACATTAATATGAAAAAACTCTGACTTCATGGTTGTTAAAAAAATAATAAATAAGTGTTAGAAATAAATAACAAAAAGATACTAGTGCTCTTATAAACTAATAAATTGAATAAATCCAAATAAAGTTAAATAATAAAATTAATTTATTGAATCCTAAAGCTCTTACAAAGTGTTGAAAAGTTTATTGAAACAATAATAAAGCAACAAATAAGCTAATAATGAAAACTTATTTAATTATCAATCCAAAGATCTAAAAGTAGCAATAAATTTATTAATCATAAATAATAAGTAACCAAAAATAATAACTTCTTCTACTACTTCCACACTCCAATACAGAAAAAGAAATCAGTTGTCAATATCGGAAGAAATTTAAAGCCATTCCAGCATGCAGTCTATCTCATCTCACTTGCCCCTAGCAGACAAAAGCTTTAAATAATAATTTTTTTACAAGTCTTGTGCTTGGCTCATCTATAAAAAGTCATGCAACAACTTCAAATTTCTAGTTTACAAGTAAAATAATTCATGCCATCTTCTTTTACAGTTTGACAATAATTGTTTTCAAATTATAAATCATTGATAAGAGACTATTCTTTAATTCTTCTGGATCTCAAATTGGATCAGTAATATTATTTTAGAACAGATGATGTCAAGTGACAAGTGAATTCATTGGGAAGATGCCAATTTTGTTCTATAACTTGTAATTTCTAATTTCCTGAGGCAGAGGATATGAAGTATAAGTTAACTCTTAAACTTAATAAAATTTTCAAAATAATAATGATAAAAATAAGATAAGAGAAATAACAATAAATTAGGATAGGTTGGTATTAAATCTTCACAACTTGTTGCATTTATCTACTATGCATATAGCTGATGCTGTCATTTCTATTCTCCTATATTCAAGGTTGTCTCTCTATCATAATTATTTTATATTCCTATGATTATAAATTATATTTTTATACATTTTATGGATTATATACTTACCATAATCAAATCATTCTGCCTCAAAAGTTATCCATTGTAGTTCTTTATTTTTCTTTATAGCATTATTTGTACAATGTACTTGAATATACAGAGAATACTCAACTTACAATAGAATTTGGTTTCAAACCCTACGATTTTAAGTTGAAACAATTGGAAGTTGAAAATGCATTTTCAACTTCCAACTGTATATTCAAGTACATTGTACAAATAATGCCAAAAGATAAAGAATACAAAATTACAAGAATCAGACACAAAAAAAGGATACTTTCTGTATTTCCTATCATAAGATCAGGGACTCAAATTCATTGAATTGCATTGATGAATCACAGAATTAATGGATTTCATCATTATTATAAATACAAATGGTTTAAGTCGAGGACTACCTATATTTAAAAAATGATCTAAATACTACCATTTTATACTGCTAAAGATTCTTAGAAAACTTGGAGAAAACTTTTTGTATAGATTTCTTTTTGATATATATGGAATATGCTAAAAAGATAAAATTTATGCAAATTCTGAATTGTGTTACAGTGAAACCATGTTCTATAAATACCATATTGTGTGAGAAAACTCACAATTTTCTAATTTTATTAGAACAAACTTATATTGTAGAAATATCATGTTATACAGAGATAGTTTGTATGTTATTATTAAATGAATAAATACAGTGATACTTCAGTATATCATTCTTGGATATATCACTTTCCCAGAAATATCATTCAATTTCTTATGTTCCTGAAACAAATCCTATTTAAACTACAGAAATTAAACTCACATCAATTATTCTTCAATTTATTGTTTTCCTACATCTATCAGTCAAAAATTTTAGTCCTAAAGAACATTAATCATGGAGTAAGAAAGAACATGCTACCTATTTGGTAAAAATTTACTTTATCTCTTGCAGTTAAGCAGCAACTAATATCACTGTCATATTGCATCCTTGTCATTATCAATTGTCATCCAAGCTCACTGACATCAGAGTACTGATAGTGAGTCTGCAATCTCTACATCAATCTACATTCTTGCCTGATTCAGTTTGTGACATGATGCACCTAACTGCAAGAAGTAAACTTTCACCAGACTTTGTACAGCTGTGTAATGTTAGAAGTGTCTTACCTGCCAGACAATGAGTTAAAGGGGAAAGAGATAATGGTGGAGCATGATCTAACTCAAAAAAACCTGTGTCTGTGTGTGCACACGCATGTGCATGTGTGTGTAGTGCATTTCAGAAAAAATGCAAGGCCCAAAACTACTATTTTTGAGATACTTCAAAATTTAAAATAAAACTATGGACAAGAACATAAAAGCAATGATATTTAATATTCATTCAATTGTAATATTTATTTATTTCACAGAAGCTTGCTTACATTTAAAATGACAAAAATTAATAAATATACAGTGGTAAAAAGCCCCCAAGATTGTGAGGCCCAGGACAGTCACCCATCTTGCCCCTCTTCTGATAAGCATTGTCTGTGTGTTATCAGTGCCACACCAAGCCTTATGAGTACCTTTGTGCAAACATTAACTATGCATAAGTTTATTTCAAAGTTTCTAAAATTTCAAAACTTCACAATGCTTTCAGGCCTTTCATGCCATCATGTACCATATATCTTGTGTCTATGGATGGGAAATGCTGCATGTTGCAAGTTGTAGTATCTATTGACTTTTAATATTTTTGATGAAAAAATATTATAAAGTTTAAAATGTCAGTAAATCTATATCAGCAATTATAAACTCCAATTAGTGAAAAAAACATAAAAAATTATTATTATTGATAGAAGAATTTTGCTACTTTTGTTCTAGTATTTAATGATTTAGTGTAAGCTGGATTTGGCAATACTGCCTGTAAGCATAACACAGGCAGTATTGCCTGTACTGCCAGTACTGCCCACTCTTTTAACTATTATAGGCAAGTACTGTACATACTCCACAATTCAACATGTGTTTTCAATCCATTACAGCATTTTGCATTATTTTTAGAATTAACTTTTAATCTATTTTTCATTTTATGTAGGCCTCCACATCTATCATTTTTCCATATCCATAGTTTTTAGCAGTCTCAACAAAATCAATAAATTAAGGTTTCACTGTAATATAAATTTCCACATTTATTTAATGTGGAAATTACTACAAAATTACTTAAAATGCCTTAAAGTCAGGGCCACCGAGACAGGGTGAAATCCGAGACTTTTGTCATGGGCCCGGCATCGAAAAGGGCCCCAACTGTTGACACCCAACATGCCACATACCATATCTGATAGTTCGAAGGCCACAACAAGAGCACATTGTCTACCATCCAAAGCATTTGTGCCAAAATAAACTATTTTATACATAATAGTATTTTCATAGATGAAGGTTTTAAAATTTTTATTCATCCCTCATAGAAGGTTTTTAAAATTTTTGGCTTGATCTCAGATGAGGTCAAAAAAATTTAAAAACTTTTGATGAAAAAATTTTAAAATTCTCTTTTTATTTAATGTTTGTATTTTGTATGATATATAATGTATTGAATTTTGAATTTATTGTACACTTTTTTTTAATAAATGTTTAATGTTTTTATATGACTTTTAATTAAACCAAAGTGATATACTTTTTTAAATAAGACCCAGACCACAGACTTGTCACAGATCCTGCTTAAAATAACTTTAAATCATTATGTAATTTTGTAGTAATGTTAATATTATTACAAAATTACATAATGATTTAAAGTTACTCATATATAGTATTCTATATATTTTTTTTAAATTTTGATTATGAACTTTTATATGCTAATATTTTAAATAAGAATGTTATATTATAAATTAGTTGTTATGGTGTAAATAATGGGCTAAAGATGATCATGAACAATTATAACCATTATCACAAGTATATCTAATGAATAAATTTAAACTCCTGTCTTAAGTACTGTTTCAATATGTCTTTTTTAGATGATTCTGACAGTTGAATGGTATGAATGTTCAAAATATATTATAATTTTCAAAATTTCTTTTGACTACAATATCTCCAGTCATAACTCATAACTTAATATATTTATAGTATTATACCTGGAATTTCAGGAAAACTTAATTTTTGATTTAAATTAAAGTGCACATGCATGTCGTCAAGAATTTTGTTTACATTGTCTGTAGCTGTGAAGTAAGTTGCAAATTCAACTTTTTAAGTCTCTGGCATTCCTCTTCAATGTCTTCTGATATTTTCTTCTGCTTTATAAACTGATCTTGATAATTAGTTATTTTTACTTGGTTTTCCTATATATTTTTATAAAAAAAATTTAAATAAAATTAACTATGATATTATATTTATAATCAAATAGAAAATTAATTAAATAAAAATATCATAATTTATGACTGATATTTATTAGTCATAATATCTATAATGGAAATTTTGTCATCAAAAATACTGTCATTATCATATATATTATTTCATTTTAAATACACAATGATAATAATCAGCAATTTTGAGATATAGGCAAAAAATTTTTAATAAATAATTTTGTTAATTAATAAAATAATATATTCAAGTTTTAATATGCACAATTTATGGGAATGTTTAACAAAGACCAACAAGTGCTTAATAATTACTACTTATTGCCATTTTACTTGTAGCTTCAAACTTATAAATGATTAATTCTCAGCACAAAATTTAAAGTGAAAAAGTTGATTTATTAAATAATTAAAGTACTTTCAACTTTAATAAGTCATCCTCAGTAATTTTACAAAGGTTGTTACATATAGAACGTTTGTTGGTTTTACAACGTTTGTTTAAAACGGTTTTACATATAACAAACGTTCTATATGTAACAACCTTTGTAAAATTACTGAGGATGACTTATTAAAGTTGAAAGTACTTTAATTATTTAATAAATCAACTTTTGCACTTTAAATTTTGTGCTGAGAATCAATCATTTATAAGTTTAAAGTGCTTAATATTTTAATACTGGAAAAATGCTACTTGTGTCATTTCATGACCATCAGAAAATATAGAGGCACTTATACATTAAATTAATTATAATTAATAACACAAGTATCATTCAAATGAAAAGTGAATAAGCCAATATAAAATACAAATGATATAGGATATATAGACTTGGTTTTTCTTTTAACACATACAATAAGCTTAGAGTAACCAATAAAAAATAAAGAATTTAAAAAATGCATTTGGGATATGAACCAACCTTTAGTTTCTTTGCACAATAAACAATTAAATATAACTATACTATACAGTGGTATCTTGGTTAACAATGGTAATCCGTTCCAGCATTACCGTCGTCATCCAAAACGTGATTCCCCATAGAATTTAATTGAAAATTGATTAATTCGTTCCGGCTCCTTCCCACAACCATAGTAAATATTAAAAATGAAGATAAAACTCATTTAAAATGTCCTAAAAATATGGAAAATATCATTTATTTATTATATTTGCTATAAAAAAATTAACATTAATAAAATGAATTGTTCGTGGAAACAGTTTTTAATTATCAATCTTCACCAAAAGGACAATTGGACTCACTTTGGAGTTTTTTGACAAACGAACCCGTAAACACTGATTAGCAGCTTATAAATTCAATGATTATTATATAAGATTTGATTTTGCCTTTTGATGGCGAACGAAAAGTGACATGCACCGATTTATTGTCTATATGAACTATAAGATCTCGGACAGATGGTTTTTCTAATGGAATCCGAAACTGCAACGTCACACCACTCGCGGGCATCAAGTAATATATAACACAAATAAACAATTGAATTAGACTTTGTTCGCAGAATGAAGTAATATATAACACAAACAAACAATAGAATCAGACTGTTGGCAGAATTTTAAAAATAATAATCGTTTAAAATAATAATCGTCTAGAAATACTTAAATCAGACTTTATTTGCAGAATTTAAAATAATAATCGTCTAGAAATCATCTTTAAGAAAACAGAATTTAAAATAATAATCGTCTAGAAATCATCTTTAAGAAACTAAAGCTAATGAACTGATGCATGTCTATTTTTAATTAATTAAATAATTTGTTTACATAATTTAAAATAATAATCGTCTAGAAATCATCTTTAAGAAACTAAAAACTAGTGAACTATTGCATGTCTATTTTAATTAATTAAATAATTTGTTTTCAGTGAACTGTTGCACATATATTTTTAATTAATTAAATAATTTGTTTTCATAAACTGTTGCACGTCTATTTTTAATTAATTAGATCGGAAGAGCGTCGTGTAATAATAATTGTCTAGAAATCATCTTTAAGAAACTAAAAACTAGTGAAGTTCCATGTCTATTTTTAATTAATTAAATAATTTGATTTCATTACTATCTGTTCGCTGAACGTCTATTTTTAATTAATTAAATAATTTGTTTTCATTACTATATTCCGTCTATTTTTAATTAATTAATTTGTTTTCATTACTATATGTTAATTTAATTAATGTTTGTTTTCATTATTATATGTTAATTATCATTTAGTTAAATATATTTTTTAATTAAATAATTAGTTTTCATTACTATATGTTAATTATCATTTACTTAAATATATTTTTATATGGTTATAATTCAATTTTATTAATTTTAATACTGATATTGTCGAATTTGAATTGATTGTTAAAAAATATAACGATTGACTGAGCTAATTAATCACGTGATGTGATGACGAGCTGTTTTACAGAGCTCTATTTTGTTGGAAGTTCACATAATCAGTTGTTAACCAAAGCCTGCGTCGTTAACTAACGAATTTCACATAATCAGCAGTTGTTAACCAAAGCATGCATTGTTAACCAAGACATTTTTTCTTTCAACCACTCGTCGTTATCCGAGGCCGTCGTTAACCAAGGTACCACTGTAGTAAAAACCACACTACAATAATATATACAACTTAGAAGTCATTTATATACAAAATAAGTATGATATCTATGACTATATAATCTGGATTGCAACCTGTTCCAATCTTGCCATCTGTTATATATGTTATGGACAAAGTGATTAATATGGGCATTATGAATAATTACAAACAAAATCGGGTATTATAATAAATATCACATTATTTATCATAATTTATCACATTGACATGTCAATATGAATATTGCTATCTTATGATCGAGAAAAGTAAAAATAATGATATCTTATCGTCAGTATTAAAAGCGTAGAGGTTGGAGAGGAGAGGAGAGAAGTAATCATTCCTCTCCTTTTAAATTGATTTTTATGATTTTATCATAATGCTGACAGAATTATAAAATTTTATTAATAATACATTTTGTTAACATTAATTAAAACAATTAATAAAACTTAATTTATAATAACAATAATTATTATTATAATTATAATTAATTAAATAAAATTTAATTAATTATTTGTTAATGAATCTAATGTAATTATTGTGAATAAACATATATCTATGTCTATGTCTAATAATACTTACCTTTCAAAGATATGCTAGTTTATGAAATTTTCACAGATTATTTTGTTATAAGTTATATGCAAAGAAATTGATAAAATAAACATATTTTAATAATTATTCTAATTATTATATAGTGCCTATTGATTTATTAAAGATTTTTATGTAATTAATCATATATAGATATAGTAAAGCATTGATTATCTGGAGAGATTGTTATCAGGGTGTCTGGATAATCAACACTTTATTGTAATATGTGGAGAATTGCAACTAAAATAATTGTATAGTGTGCATTTTCTCTTATGATGAATCATTAATTGTATGAATAGATAAATTGAAGCTTAAAAAAAAAAATACTGAAGTTTAAATGGATATAGTTTCTCACTCTTGTGGAAACTTCTCCAAATAAATAACACAAAAAAAAAAGAGAGATATTATAATATAATTATAAATAAAAGAAATAGTTGTGTAAAGAAATATAAACATCCTGAGAAAGGTGTTAAATTAACAACAATAAACAATCGATTAATGTGTCTCATTTAATCGTAGAATTTTAAATACAACAACATAAATCTCGACGAAACATGAGATATTATGGCGATGACATAAGATCAAATTACGTGCAGGTGTCACCAGGAACGCAATAATGTAAATGAAAGGTTAAACTTTATAATAACAAAATACGTGGGAGAAAAAGAAGAGAACGTTGATGGGCAGAATGAGTCTGAGAGAAGATGCCGTTAAGAAAGGTGTGCGCCAAAAGCTATCCAAGGAAAGGATTCATTAAAAATTAAATGCTGTGTTTGTGTGTGTGTGTATGCACTGAAAGGTGCTGGAAAGAAATAAAGAAGAAATTGTCATAAAGGAAGAGAAAAGAACGTTCCAAGGAAGAATCAGCTTGTGTATTCAAAGAACATTTCGAACAACTAGAACTGTAAGGACTTTATCAATTTTTAAGATATTTATTATCTTCCAGCTGTATTCGGATGTGCTGCTCCCTGTGTTAGGGTTAGCAGCATTTGTAAATAGATCTCTCTCTCTCTCTCTCTCTCTCTCTCAATAAAGATCCAGGTTTGTTTTTCAACTGTATCATTGTCTGACATTGCATCACTGGAGATTTCCTTCTCTCCATCCTTACTATAAAAACACCACATATCCATGTTTTAGCTATCAAAAGTATCCTGACGCCACAGTCACTCCGCATGCCACACAAATATGAATAAATTTTTTTAATCTATTACAATGCCAGATTTTGTTTGTCATTATTCATAATGCCCAGACATTATAGATAACATATATAATACTTCCCTAGTGTCATTTGGGGTGGTCTGCCCATCAAATGTGACTAGCCAATTTATTTTTCTAAAGATATTGTTAATTTCTCTTGAGAGATTATCCCAATATAAAGTTAGCAACATTATATTATGTTTACAGAATGAATTTATTGCTGTTTGGTTTCTATGATCATGCATTGAAGCATCAATATATTTTACTGAAACATTTACTTTTCAACATTTAATTACAATTGCATAAGGATGCAAACAAAACTATTTTCCTTGTCAAAAAATTCTGAAAGTTTTATTTCTAGTTTCTAATAGTCCAATGTTTTGAAAATGACTGCAAATTAATGTTTTCAACTCATACTCATATAACTTTTCTATATGACTAATAGATATTTGAATAACATTCCATCTACTATTAAAAACCAAATACAGGTAACCCTCAATTTATGCAGGAATTAGGTTCCACCATATTAGTTCATAACTCAAAACTTTGTAATTTGAAGTAAAATTATTATAGAATGAATTATTATTATAGAAATATAAAAATTACACACTCAGGTGGTAATTCAAATGTTTTATTATGGAAATTTCTGGCATATAGAAATTCATGTAAACCATGTGTAACAGTAACAAAATCTATAAAGACACAAATTTCATAATTTTGAAACTACTGTAATTTGAGGCTTCATAAATTGAGGGTTACCTGATTCATTAAAATTATAAAATTCAATATTGAAATAAAGTTAAAAAACATTTGTATTGTTCAGCATTATAATGTTTTCATCAGTCATACAAAAATTTCAAAAAACTTTCGAAATCAATTTTATAATTAAAAAAAATTGTTTATATCTATGAAAACATTAAAAATATATTAATACAACAATCTCAGTTTACGGAAAAGTGGTAACTCGCATTTTCCCTCCCACATTTTGCCCCCAGCACATTTCGATCCCAACATATTTTGCCCCCTGTAGTGCCCTCTCACATTTCATCTCCCACATTTTGTCCCCAACACATTTCGCCCCTGTAGATAATGAGTAAGATATAAAATTGTAAATAAAGTCAATTCTCAATAACTTGAATTTTTATTGAAATCCCAGTCCCTTTAGTGGAGATTCGATGTTAATGGTCTGCAGTTGTTCACAAATTAAACCTTTCACTTTTTTAATTAGTAAAAATTAAAAAAGTGAAATTTCGCTTAATTTTCATTTAAACTTTTTGATAATTTTACAATTTATTATGTTTTTTATTGTCTTTCTAAAGATGTAAAAATTTTTTCGTTCAATTGGGGACAAACCCTGCTAATGTAACTATAATATGAAAGTAGACTTGTTATAATGATATTGCACTTGTTAAATAATTAACAAATTAATTAAAGATGTAAGTATTTTTCCATATAGTATTAAACGTTTACAAATACCATACACCAAAAATTGCTTGCTCTTTATATAGGAGATTTAAAGCAAAATTAAAAAAATATGCAGTTTAATAGTTGTAATATTGAGAAAACAAACTTTGCAGAAATATAAAAATGGATAAAAGTGCATCCGTACCACTCCTTCTATCCGTGCTACTATACAAATATGACATCACTGCAATTAATGCTACTATGTTATTATGACCTAAATAAAAACAAGAAAGAAAAATTATTTCTATGATATTTTAATATTAACCAATTTACGGTTAAGGATAATAATAATAACGAAAACAGATAAAAATGTAAACAAAACGAAATAAACAAAATACAAAACTTGTGATGCGAATTGAATGTCACAAGGAAGAGTTAATTTTCATTTGGGTTAGGTCTTTGTTGGCTGATTTTGTGTCGTCTGTAGCTAACAATAGTTCAGTTTTTAGTTTATCTCCTAACTCACAAGGAAGAGTTAATTTTCATTTGGGTTAGGTCTTCGTTGGCTGATTTTGTGTCGTCTGTAGCTAACAATAGTTCAGTTTTTAGTTTATCTCCTAACTTAAAATGCAGTATGAATTAACGCATATCAAGAGAATAGTCGAAGATTTTCAAAATCGTAATCTGATTGATTACCTTAGAGGCATTGCAAACAAATTCCCGTTTTAAACAATAATAATGTGCATTTATTATATTAAAACAAAGTAAATTAGAATCATTAAAAACTTGGTGTATTATTTACATTATGTAACCTATTCATTAGCCTATGTATTGTTGGCCAGATCTATGTAAGTTGGGAACTTTCTGTATTTTATAAAATTAGAATATAATAATTATTAATAATAAATTATAAACGAAAATATTATCAATTATAAATAATTAACATATATTTCTTATATCAAATATTGTTTCTTTATCATCAATTTATATTCTACATTTATTTATTAGTATTCATTCTTACAGATTTTATTATTCTAATGATAAAATTAATATTTTCATTTCCTTTATGAAATAAATATTTTTCAAATCTGTTTTAATGCTATTTTTTAGAATTTTAATGAAAATAAAGCAGAAAAATGGAAAAATTAATACTTTGTCATTTAATTTGATAATCTTCAGAAAGTGTTTGACTGACATTCACAATATATTTATTATATTCATATCATATTGTTAGTGATTTAAGTGTAAAATTATAATCAAACATTTCTTAAAACAGCATAAAACAGCAGTAGATTATAAATATAAACTTTATTAGGTGAAGTACTCCAGTAAAAAATCAACTTCATTGCCTACAAAACATATAGAAGATAAATTTTCATATATATTAGTATGTACACCAAATTTGTTCCAACAGATTCTTGGCTATCAGGCTCTAAACACTTCTTCTTTAATTATGACAATCATGTATATATATATATTTTGTTTATAATTCTGTTTTTTTTTTTTTTTTTTTTTTGCAAATTATTTGGGAAAATTGTTTATAATTCTGTTTTTTTTTTTTTTTATTTTGCAAATTATTTGGGAAATTGATTATTCAGGAAAAATAATTTCCCAGCTTTTCCAGTTAATCTGTTACTGTCGAAAAAATTTAAAACCTTTAAAGTTTAAATTATTAAGACTTTATATATATACATTCCTCTATTCACCAAATTACTTTGTTTTTATATAATAATCAATTACTTTCATTCTATTATTTATTTTATAATTATATAAATATTGAATCAATTATGATCTCAATATTTAAAAAATTCCAAAGAAAGCATAATATCTTAGGCAATAAAAGCATTATAAAGCAGTGGAGAATAAATTCACAACAATTTATTTAGTTAAGAACTTGATTACAGCCATCCTCAGGTTCATATGCTTAGGTACGTACAGAGTTCAAGAACATGAGAGATTTTTCTAAATTCTAAAAATTTAAAATTACCAGTAAATAAATTTATTAAATAGAATATTCAAACATAATATTAACAAATATAAAACTAAACAACCACAATATAGGTTGCTATGGTTATGTGGTTATTGCATATTACATAATATTGTATCTATAAAATCCTCCTTAATGGAAATAAATTAAACATTGAAACTCGGGCTAAAGCGCTCTTAAATATACATAAAACAGGTTCAACATCTTGTACATTCAAGAGTTGGAAAGTTGATGGTCGTATTGTCCACTGATTAAAATTTCTTGAACTCGGTACACACCTAAGCATATGAACCTGAGGATGGCATAATCAAGGCTGAAAATGTTTATTCTTAACTAAATAAATTGTTGTGAATTTATTCTCCACT
>AYEL01055068.1:0-10722 GCA_000484575.1 Olivierus martensii
AATTATTATAAATAAGATTATTTAATATTACAAAGATCATCATCTTTGTAATATTAAATAATCTTATTTATAATAATTTTTTGAATGAAATAGTGAAAAAGTTATATTGTTCTGTATTATATAAATCTGGTTTCAATCAAAATATCAAAATTAAAAGAAAAATGTCTAAAAAATGAAAAATAATTTCAGTATAAAATTTATTTATGATGTATAGGATGTAACATAAAAACAGGCATTTTTGAATGCAATGAAACTGATACTGCTTTTTATTAAAAAAAATACACATATATATCCCCTGCATCCTTACACACTGCCATTTTGGTTAAATATGCATAGTTATGTTCTTGCTTTGAAAATGACGTCCCACAGGTGACAACCATTTCGACATTGACACTCAGATAGTCTGCAACTGAAATCCATGGTACATTCTAACATCTGAACAGGATTGTGCCTGATTTCCATATGAATACTGGTTTTAAGCTTTGCAATGGTGTGTGGATGCTTTGCATACACATTATGCTTGCGATAACCCTCAAAAGGAAGTAATCACAAACTGTCAAATCTGGTAATCTGGAAGGCCATGAAATGTCACCATTTTTAAAATGCCTTAACAGCTACAGCATGTTGAGGCCTGATTTCCATATGGATACTGGTTTTAAGCTTTGCAGTGGTGTGTGGATGCTTTGCATACACATTATGCTTACGATAACCCTCAAAAGGAAGTAATCACAAACTGTCAAATCTGGCAATCTGGAAGGCCATGAAATGTCACCATTTTTAAAATGCCTTAACAGCTACAGCATGTTGAACTCCACTTCAGCAATCCATCTCTGCAAATGGCATATCTTGATAAAATAAATGACAAATAAAGGCTGGTTTATAGTCCGACTCCAGCATGGAGTTCGCTGTGCGGAGCTCGCCAAGTTCTGTTCGGTTCGCCACATTTGGTTGACATTAGCATTGGACTATGAACTGCCAGCATCTTTAGCTGACTTTCGACGCTGAATTCCCATCATTCAAAGTACCGAGATTGCGCAGTCTTCTTTTCATTTATAAAATCCCATCACGAAAAGTTATGCTTCTATTTTGCTTCTTCGAAAATTAAAGAAAACAAGTTATGTTTTTGATTTTCAGTGAAAAATTTACCGAACATTTTGCTAAGCAATGCCTCTGCATTGCAATGACAGTGATATTAATAGAAATTGATTCTTTGTATACTTAAATGTTTTAAAATGCATGAAATTAAAAATAAAAGTCTTTTTAAAGTTATAAAATCAAGTGTGTTTGTTACTTTGTATTAAATTAATTTTTAGCCATTAAAAAATTCTTTTATAAATAAATAAACTTTATTAATAACTTATAAAATTATTTACAAAGCTTTTGTAAAGCGTGAATAAAAAATTTTTTATTAAAAATTCCAAAAACACTATGGCTTAAGCTCCATCTTCAGTGGCTACAAATCAAAGAGAAACCATACAGATCTGTTAATTTAAATTCCATAAATTCAAATTTAAAATCAAAAATGTTTGGATGGGCTTTATAGGCCTCGATAAATTTCTCTATGTAGCACTCAACTGCATGATTTGACTCCATGTTTGCTCTTCGCAAAGGATTGTGGTATAGCATGCTCTTCACAAAGGATTGTGGTATAGCGCCACTCAACTCCCAATTCCAAAGTAGAAAAACTTTCAACTCTCAACGGAGGCCAGCATTGACGCTAGTGCTGGCGTTGGCACCGACTGGAGTTTGACTATAAACCATGACGCTAGCTTGAAACTCCAACGCTGGCTAGCAACCTTGTAACTCCACACTGGAGTGGGACTATAAAGCCTTAAGTATTGCCAACATCATTACAGAAATTTTCCTGATGAAATCAAAAAATCATTACTAAAAATACAGAGTTATAGCATAAAAATGTTATGCTATAACTCTGTATTTTTAGTAATAGTTGGTATTTTGTATGATGCTTCTTATAAATCTGATGAAATCAAAAAAACCTCATTTTTATGCTATAACTCTGTATTTTTAGTAATAGTTGGTATTTTGTATGATGCTTCTTATAAAATTATAGTATTCTCTGGTTTTTACAAAAATAATAGCGAACAAGATTTTTAAAGAAATGAGTTTTGTCTAAATCAGAAAAATAATTTTTAACAAAAATTCTAAATCAAATTTTTGGGGCTAAATGAAGTATGGTGATTATGGTGATTGCTTTTTCATAACATTACATAGCCATATTGTTCTATGGTTGAAAAAGAGGCAATGCTACATGAAATGACATCAATATATTCAAGATCAATAAATAATATACAGATAATCCTCAACTTACAACCACTCATAACTGCAATGTCATCGAAAAATTTCATGATTGATCAATGCAGTTCAGAGTTCAGGTCCCAGACCTAATACTATGATATACAGAAATTACCCAAACGAATCTAGCCAAACTCCCTTCTGGCGGATAAAGTCCATATTAAATTTTCTAAACGATTATTATTTTATTAAATTTAAGCTACGGTGCCACCATCTGTTGGATTAATAATTAATTAATTTTGAATTTGGAACTAAGGTGGCGCCATCTAGTGATTAATGATTAAACAATAATTTTTAAATTAATTATTAATTCAACAGATGGTGGCACCCTAGCTTAAATTTAATAAAATAATAATCGTTTAGAAAATTTAATATGGACTTTATCCGCCAGGGGGAGTTTGGATAGATTTGTTTGGGTAATTGGTAATGGTTTAATCTCCTGTATAAAGTTTGCTTAAGAGTATACAGAAATTGTCTTTTTTTATATCTGGTTCTTATAGTTTTGTGTCATGTTTATTAAGATAATATATAGCAGTAGTTCTTAACCGGTGTTCCCCGGAACACTGATGTTCTGTGAAATTATGAGACCGAGGCCTACTTGAATGACTTTAGCGTACTGCATGGTATGCATTTTATAATGTAGACAAGATTCAACTTGCATTTTCGAATAAACTATTAAGCAGGGGTTCTTAACTGGTGTTCCCCGGAACACTGATGTTCTGTGAAATTATGAGACCAAGGCCTACTTGAATGACTTTAGCATACTGCATGGTATGCATTTTATAATATAGACAAGATTCAACTTGCATTTTCGAATAAACTATTAAGCAGGCTTACCCATAAAAGCACTGAAGATTTTGCTACAGTTTTCGACATCATATTTATGTGAGCTAGGCTTTTCAACATTAATCAACATAAAAAAGTAAAAAAAGCGAAAGAATTAGAAATGTTGATGAAGAAAGGAGAGTAGTTTTATCATATATTAGACCTGAGATTGCTCAAATATGCAAAAGACAATTAGCTCAGGTATTGCATTAAACTTGATCTAAATGTTCCATTTTTCTAAAAAAAACATATTCTTAAAAACGAATTAATGTTTTTTTTAATGTGTAATGTATGATGTTTAGTAAAATACATGTTCATGCATATTTTTGCTGTTTGTTTTATGATCTTTGTGATGTAGTGTTCTGCAAATTTTCTTTGCAATCAAAAGTGTTCCATGACTTCAGAAAAACCACTGGTATATAGTATCCAAGTAAACATTAATAGTGAATAAATCCATAAATTTTGAACATTTTCAACTTACAACATCATAAGATGAAAAGGCCATTAAAGACTATCTGTATTTAATAGGGGTGACTAAGCTTTTAGGCACTAAGGGTGACACTCTACTGAAATTAATGACAGTGGTCTACAAGGATTGTCATCATTAGTTTTCAAAAGGGGAAGTAAAAATTTAAACTGAATACATAGTAATTTTATTTATGCAATTTTTAAATAGCAGTATACAAATATTAGCCTAAATATATTTTGCACAAATAATATATCTAAGTGAAATCTAAAATATTGTGTAAATAACGTAAGAAAAGAGCAGAGAATGCCAACAACACTGCAAGAACTGAAGGAATGCATCACTGCTGCTGTGATGAACATTGATGGGAACATGCTATTGAACATATGAAATGAACTGAATTACTGTTTGGACATGTGCTGTGTGACCAATGGCACACACATTGAATATCTTTAGTATGTACCTGAAACTTGAGTATGCATCTTTTCATGTATTATTCATCTTTGTAGGTCTTATACTTCTTAATAAAAAGTGTTTTGAAACCTGATGAATCATTTATGCTAGCCCTGTATATAAATACACATTTTCCATATACTTTACATGTTAGCTTATAAGACATTTTAGCATAGAAGATACACCCTAATTTTGGAAGAGTTAACTTAAGTTTACTGTTCCAAAATTAGGGTGCATCTTCTATGCTAAAATGTCTTATAAGCTAACATGTAAAGTATATGGAAAATGTGTATTTATATACAGGGCTAGCATAAATGATTCATCAGGTTTCAAAACACTTTTTATTAAGAAGTATAAGACCTACAAAGATGAATAATACATGAAAAGATGCATACTCAAGTTTCAGGTACATACTAAAGATATTCAATGTGTGTGCCATTGGTCACACAGCACATGTCCAAACAGTAATTCAGTTCATTTCATATGTTCAATAGCATGTTCCCATCAATGTTCATCACAGCAGCAGTGATGCATTCCTTCAGTTCTTGCAGTGTTGTTGGCATTGGGGGAACAACATTGTTCCTGCCTTTCTCAACAAAGAACTGCCACATCACTGGATTGCACGTGTTGGTATGGATGATATTCTTCTGTTGCCATGGCCCTCCAGGTCTTCTGATCTCACACTATGTGATTTCTTCCTGTGGGGGTCTGTGAAGGACAGAGTTTATCTACCCCAATGCCAACAACTAGAATGTTTGAAATACATAAATTATGTTTGCTACATATTTTTACAATTTAATGGTATATCCTGATTTAAAGATCAGGCTATGTGATTATTTAATTATGAAATCTACAGAAGTAATAATATACAAGTATTCCTTGACTTACAATGATTTGTACTTATGACAGAGATATAATCAGTAAATTCTGTTATTAGTCAATGCAATTTAATGGGTTCAAATCCTACACCCAATGGTGTGATATAGGGAAAGTATCCTTTTTATATCTGGTTCTTGTAGTTTTGTGTTCTTTGTTTATTAAGAAAATATATAAGTTCCTAGTAAAATTTAGTTGTGAAAAATCCATAAATTTTGGGCATTTTTGACTTCTGACCAAATCCCGACTTACAATGGCAGGGTTTGAACTGAACCCTGTCATAAGTTGAGGATTACCTGTGGTTACTGACCAAATCTCGACTTACAATGGCAGGGTTTGAACTGAACCCTGTCATAAGTTGAGGATTACCTGTGGTTGAATTCTCCATTTTTCACATTACCATACATTTAAATTCATAGATTTTTTATCTTGTATTAGATGATGATGTATTGGAAACTCTAATTTGGTATAAACCTTGAAAATTATTATAAATGTGGAATATTAAATTAATAATTTATTAATAAGATTCTTTTATGAGTTTTGATACAAAATACAGTTTTGATATTTTTCTAAATTTAATAGTTTGCCAGCAACTACTATCAGCCAAACTAGAATATTTGTCACTGAATTATATTTCTAAAATTTAATAATAATAAATATTATAGCTTTTTTATTTAAAAATAAAATAAATATTTTATATGGATTTTAGTTACTCTGTATAATTGTGGAAAATGAAGAGGATATTTCAGCTTTTAAGAATTATGTTGACACTGGAGAACCAGTTGCTGCAGTTACATCTACATCACCTATTACTGCACAGTCTCCTCCACCACAGATTCCTCCATCCATTCCACCACCACCACCACCACCACCTCCTCCAGCTGCTATGCCATCAGTACCTTCAGGACAACCATCTGCTCCTGGTCATGTATTTGCTAGTCCTTTAGCTCGCAAATTAGCAGCCGAAAAAGGAATTGATTTAACAGTATGTGTTAATAGAATTTTATATAATTTAATGCAAACTTTTTAAATACTATAGAAAAAAATTAATAATTTCATTTAAAATATTTCTTAGCAAGTAAAAGGATCAGGCCCACAAGGACGTGTACGATCTCAAGATTTAGAAGGTATTGTTATGACAGCTCCAGCACCTGCTACTATTCAACCTGTTTCAGTTCCTGGTACATCTTATGTTGATATCCCATTAACAAATGTTAGACAGGTAAAGATATTTTGAAATTATTATTTTAAAGATTTAAAATAATAATTTCAAAATTAAAAATTGCTTTACATGATAAAAATGTAACAAAAATTTGAATAGGTAATTGCACAACGATTACTCCAATCAAAACAAACAATTCCTCATTATTATTTGTCAACTGATATAGAAATGGATTCAATTTTAAAGTAAGCAAAATTAATACAATATTGTCATTTTCTTTATGAAAATAACCAAAATTTATTTATTTTTTAATTAGGTTACGCCAACAATTTAATGAAACGTTATCAAAAGCTAATATCAAATTATCAGTAAACGACTTTATAATTAAAGCTTCTGCAGTTGCATGCAGAAAAATTCCTGAAGTAAATTCTTCATGGCAAAGTACTTTTATTAGACAGTAAGTATATTTTAAGCAAAATTTGTTCATTTGATTCTGAATTGCTTTAATTGAAATTCTATTCTTTCAGATATCAAACTGTAGATATAAGTGTTGCTGTCAGTACAGATACTGGTTTAATAACACCAATAGTATTTCAAGCAGAGAAAAAGGTCTTTTTTAAGATTTTTCTTGATAAAATTTGTATTTTGAATGATATTTCTTTAATTAGAATTATAAATTAAAACTCAAAATAATTTGAAATTTAGTGTTTTTTAGTGAAGATCAGTGAATTGATCAGATGATCTAATATTTTCTATCATTCTCAATAGGCTTGATCCAATAATATATGTACATTTCATTTAAATTGGAAAATCTTTATGCAAAATATCAAGCACATATGGATAGATGTAATTCATTTATTATTTTGAAATTAATAGTCAAAACTGATAATGTTGATTTTGCAAAAATAGATTTGGAAGTTTAATTTGAAATGAAAATATTAAAAATTAAACTTAATAATTAGAGTGATTAAGAGCTATTTTTAAAGCCTTGGAAGTGATCTCACCACATCAGACATTGCTGATTATATTTCAGGCAGTTTAGTGCTATGGAGTTGAGTTCTCTTTCTTGTATGGTAGCAGTTTCTGCTTTTTCAATTCACCTTCAATTCTGATGATTAAAATAGTATGGGCAACTTTCAAAATATGCATACACACTGTAAATACAGTGTATACATATTTGGATAAAATAGCAAAATTATGGTAAAAATTAAAAATATAATAAATGTTTATTATTAATAAAATTATATACTAATAAACGTTCAATTAGACTGCACCAAACACAAACTACAAGAATTATTACTCAAGAGCCCTTTAGCAGTCAAAAGATTTTTATTCAGTAACGTTTTCAATACTCTTGGCATCTTCCTCAGCTGCTACAATCTGACTAACCCTGCTATACTAGAGCAGGAGACCTAACTACATAAAACAAACACGACAAAGATTTAAAAGGCAGGCATATATACTTTAATATAATTCAAAATGTTATGTCTTTAATTGTAATTTCCAAATATTTAAAAAGACAGAATAAACACAATAAGCACTACCAACATGCTACTACTGGTTCAACCTGCATATAAACAACAGTGAAACTGTGTGACGGACAGTGCCACATTATTCTAATAGCTGACATCCATGCATGTCACTATAATGTACATATACTTGCAGGTATATGTAGCAATGTGGCATTGTGGTAAACAGTGCTGCTAGTATTCTTTGCTCTCTCAAGTGCTACAAGATAGATTTTTATTATTTTTTATACAAAATAAGAGAATTGTATAGGGTCATTGATGATAAAATTAAATATTACAAACAAATATAAATAAATTAATAAATATATTTATATATCGAGAAAAGTTGGGGGTGCTGCAATTCTGTAGTGCCTATACATGAGCCACCTCGAATTAAAATTTTTCTTTAAAATATCACATTTTCAAATCATTTATATTGTAGCTGCTGTAATAAGTATATTTGTGGAATATTTACTAGATTTTAAGATTTACAAAACTAATAGAAAATTACATAAAAATTTAATTTATTAGATATTATTTATTTCATTCGAGCAGTGAATCTATTATTATTTTTATTGTTGAATTAGAAGCAGTACTATTATCAATAAGTATTTCTACATATATGTATGCCATTAATACTTTTTCTTTATTTTTTGAGAACTTCTAAAAAGGAGCATATTGCATTTTGAGTTATAAGATTTCATAAAAATTTATTTATTAACACTTTTGCAACAGATTGACACACATGATATGTTAAATTGTCAGTTTTATTTGTTCAAGTGCAGAGTGGTTGACACTACACTTTTTCATCAAGACTATTATATTTAATAACTTATGTTTAATCAAAATTTTAATAAAAATGTTTTCTTTATCTTTGTATTATATATGATTTAGGGCATTTTTACAGTGTAGGCATTTTGGGTTCTTGTGAAGTTTTAGATAATTGTTTATCTATTTATTCCTAATAAATAAAAAATTTGAAATATTTATATATTACAGATATTTCATTATATATTTATAATTAAAATTATAGCATAATAAAACATAACAGAAAAAATAAGATGATAAAAACAGTTTCTAGAACTGAAAATGCTGAATTAGCTGATTTTATTTATATTCAAATTCTTTCCCATATTTTATAACTCATTTATTTTCACCATAATATACCACCTTGGTCTTTATCTAAACTGTTTGCTAAATATTGAACTCTGAACCCTGTCATTCAATTTGAAAATTCTTTATCAACTAGAATTTTCAAATTTTTTATTTCAAATTATGAAATAATTATGGATTCATGAATATATATTATTACCATAATAAACATTTTTAATAATTTTTGATGAAAAATTTCCTGAAATTTTATTTATTAATTTTTCATTTTCATGTATTATTCATTTTGATTAGAACTTTCCAAATTTGATTGATCCACTCTAATAATTGTGCAATCTAAAAACAGATGACAGATCATACGCATCATATTTGGGTCTTCACAAAAATATTGAAATTTGCAAAAGAAATTTTTTTCAATATTACCAACAAAAATTAAAAACAAATAAAACATCATTCCCATTTCTATAATGCCCAATGAAGTTTGCACACATATCAGGAAAGTGTTAATAAATGATAATACCAAAGAAACTTTGAGGTTATTAATAGTTTGAAGTTTATACTTGGTAGCAATTTGTAGGTTTCATGCTTGATAAGATATTATTTATCATCAAAGTATTTAAATAGACCTTGACAATAGTTAAGTTGTAGTTTAAATAAGTTAAGATTCTGTATTGATTAGAATTTTATCTTGATATTTTGATTTATATAATTTTTATTGTACTTTTTTTGATAGCATTGTTCTTTCTTTGTTATAGTGTTGCATAGAAATATTAAATCATAGCACTGTAAATAGGCTATAAGATTCTTTATTATTCAAAATTAATAAAAAATAAACCACTTTGGTTCTCCTTAGCCATTATAATCATTAGTATTCTGTTTTAAAAAATTAATTCCAAATTTTTAAATATTCATCAAATTATAGGTCACCTTCAACTTATATGATAGTAATTGATAAATTCTATGATAGGTCAATGCAGTTCATATGCATAGAAGTCAACATGCAAATGATACAATATACTGAAAGCATTTTTTTTTCATGTTTGGTTTCTATCATTTTGTGTTCATTAAATTTATTAAGATAATGTATACTACAGTAATAAACACTGATAATGGACACTATCCAAAAATTTAGAACAGTTTTGAAATTAAAAAAAAAATTTTTTTTAAAAATCTTTTTCATTTTCTTCTGTTGATTACCGTGTGTTCCTAAATTCATCGGTGACTTCACCGGTGAAAGAAATTAGTTCCTAAATCCACCGGTGCAATCCATTGGCAGCGTTCCAAAATCTGACTTCTGTTCATCGGTGTCGCATCAATCTCACCAACTAGAAATGCTGGTGGTGAGTGGTGAGTGAATATGGCGGCTCACTTAAACACGGAATTTGTCACTTGGAAATTTTTCGATTGAAATAGATGTTGAAGAGGAAACATATAATAAGTTTTTGACAGGTTATTCGTATTTAAGAAATTATTAATACATTAAAAATAGGTTAAATATCGTCATTGTCAGTCGTTTTTATGTAAATATTCCTGTATACATGTAAAGTTGATATACACGTATATAAATATAGGATAATATTTCCAAGATTTAATTTGGCAAGATTATAAAAGTAATATGAATGTAACTTTCTTTTCTTTTTTATTTAGATAGCAATTATAGAAATGCTTAAATGGATATATTAGAAAAAAATAAACATATAGTAGTTCATTATGATGATCAAAAGTATTTGCAGACATCTCATGAAATAAAACAAGACTTTGAAAGCAATGATATGCCAATCCATTAGAATTTAAATATAAATATCCAAGATGATAATATGAGCTGGTTAATTAACTCTTATTTTTATATTTTAATTATTTTTCATGAAAGTAAGAATCATATATAATAAAGGAACAAGCGTGTGGTGTCCATGTTTCTGCGCATGTGCGAACTCTCGCGCCAGAAGTGTTGCCGTTACTAGTTTCTCTCGCTTCGAATCTTTAATCGCGTCTTTTAGAAAACTAAATCT
>AYEL01055074.1:0-25724 GCA_000484575.1 Olivierus martensii
GCTACTAACACAATAACATTTTATTTAATTTAAAAAAAAAATAAAAAATAAAATAAAAAAAATAAAAAAAATAAAAAAAAAACTTATTAGTTTTAGGTATTAACATAGTTGTAAGTCGTTGGTTCCCTTTTCTTTTCTATCTATCGACATGTTTAGAATTTATCGATATATATATCCATGTTAGTGAATGTGTTGGCCTGAGTTATGGTTAATTTACATAACAATCGACACAGGATGCAGCTGCAGGTGGCAGTGGTAGAAACCCATGGTTCTTCAGCTACTGGGCCCCCGCTTCTCAAAGCGTAGCTGTGCAAGTTTGCGGTTGATCGCCTAATGTGGCGGCTGTCTCATCAGTCTTGCATGTTGAGGCAGGTTTCGGTCCCAGTGAAGAAAAAATTATTTCATCCCATGGATCAACTTCCGGCTCAGGGGTTCAGTTCGAATCTGAGTCGGACCAAGGGGGAATAACATCTGACTCTTCATCCTGAGTCTCAAACTCCATCCTAGGGATGGCAGGTTTTAGTCGATTTGCATGAACTAGAAGTCGCTTTTTTGACTTTATATTCTTGATGACATAATTCACTGGACATGTTTGGTCAGTAATCTGGTAACGACAGGCATATCTCGGATAGACTTTTTTTTCATGCTGGGGGGTACGTAAGTTTGATTCAAAAACACTCTATCTCCTATCGAGAATTTATAAGGCCGTTTTTTGCCACTGTGATATATCTTTCACTTTTCAGCTGCGGCCTGGGAATGTCATTGAGCCAATTCATGGGTGTTCCTTAATCTTAATCTCAGTTTAGTAACAAAATTCTCGCCTATATCATAAGTGGTGGTATTTCGGCTGGTAATAATGTCAAATGGGTAAACGGGGTCTCAGCCGAATAAAAGATAAAATGGACTTTCTCCTATTGTAGAATGAATTGTAGTATTGTATGCGAATACAATATATGGCAACGTTTCATTCCACTGCGTCTGATCTTTCTGTACATAATGCGCTAACATATTTATCAGTGTTTTGTTTAGGCGTTTGACGACGCTGTTAAAGCTGGATGATATGCTGTTGTTAAAAGTCGTTTTATAACTAGACTCTTGGCAGCTTCTTTCATAATTTTGCTTGTAAAGTTACTTCCCCTGTCAGTGAGTAAATATTTAGGCATAGAATATCTTAGAACTACGTTAGTTACAAAAGCTTTGGCCATAGTCTTCGCCAATATCTCTGATAGTGACATGCATTCTGCGAACTGGCTGAAATGATCGATGAAAACAAGGATGTATTTGTTTCCTTGGCAAGTAATGGGGAGTGGACCCCATTACTCGCCAAGGAAACAAATACATCCTTTTCTTCATCGAACACTTGCATCAACTCTGGGAACATTTGTAGTGGTGCCTGGAGTCGGTTATCCTGATATTGGTGCCATGCACATTTCTCGCAACTTTCGCAGTAGTTCATTACGTCTTTACACATATCTGGCCAAAAAACTGTCTCTCTAATTTTCTTCGCATTTTCTTGACGCTAATATGGCCTGACGTAGGCGCATCATGAAAAATACGTAAAATTTATCCTATTAATGATCGAGATACCACCAACTGGTGCTATACCTCTCATCGTGTCTGCAATTGTTTCAACTTATAAAGGATGCCATTACCATCCAAGGAATAATCAGCGTATTCCTCAGTTTGAACCAGATTATCAGGTTGAGATAGCTTCTGAATTATATCATTACATTTCGGGTCTAATTTTTGTTGTTCCTCGATTTGTTTGATGCTGTAAATGGGTTAATACTACTCAATTGAACTGATTGGAATTCGGCTGAGTGCATCCGCATTCATATGTGTGTTTCCCAGTTTGTGTACGATTTTAAAATTGCACTCTTGCAGTTGGAGATTCCAGCATGCCAATCACAAGCTTGAATGTCTGACATTTAATAACCAACATAACAGTCTGCTGTCCGTGTGGATCTCGAACGATCGACCATACAGATAGGGTCGAAAGTATTTAATAGCCCACATGATAGTGAGACATTCCCTTTCTGTCGCACTATAATTAATCTCAGGTGGTCTCAATTGTCGGCTAGCATAGGCAATCAGGAACTCACCTTGTTCATCCTTTTGGGAAAGAACGGCTCCGATGGCGTAGCTCGAGTCCATAGCCAATATATGTGGTTGTGTGAAATCTGGTGGTCGCAACAAAGGCGCTGTTGTTAAGTTTTTTTTGAGATTTTCGAAGGCGTGTTCACACGCATGATGCGTGTGAACACGCCTTCGAAGTTCCAGTTTCCAGTTAAGTTGAAGTTCAAAGTTTCCAGTTAAACTTTGTGTTGCTTTTTAGTAATGTTGTGAGTGATTTTGCTACCTTCGCGTACGAATAATGTGTCGCCGATAATAATCCATTACTCCTAGGAATGAGCACACGTCAGTGTCATTTTTCGGCCTAGGAAAATTGACTACAGTTTCTATCTTTGAAGCATCCGGACAAATACCTTCTTCAGAAACTTCATGGCCCAAGAATTTGATTTGTCATTGCAAGAAATGGCATTTTTTGGTTTCAGCTTGATTCCAGTTTCCCCTAATCACTTAAGCACTATCTCAAGTCTCTCTAGATGACTTTTGAGGACGTTACTAAAGACTAAGATGTCATCGAGATAGTTGAGACAAATTTTGTTACGCAACCCATGTAAAATGTGCGTGACGGTGCGTTCCCAACTTACGGGGCATTCTTAAGTCCCATCAGCATACATTTGAAGTGAATTCCATCGGGTATCTTAAAGGCGCTTTTTGTGCAACTTTCCGGGGCAAGAGGTAATTGCTAAAATCCAGAAAGTGTATCCATTGTGCTAAAATATTTCGCCTTTCCTATGAGGCTGAGATTCTCTTCAAAACCAATGGAATAGGAAATGGATCCTGTGTACAAGCACTATTTAATTTTTGATAATCAATTACGAACCTAAAAGTTTCATCCTTTTCCTTGACGAGAAGAGCTGGAGTGCCCCACAGTGATTGCGAGTGTTCAATTATATCATTATCCAGCATTTCTCCGACTATCTTATTCATCTTATCTCTGAAATTCATAAGGAATTCGATATGGTGGCAAATAAATTGGTGGGCTGGTTCATGCTCAACCACATTGCAATTACCTAGATCATAGTTATTTACTGCGAATACATGTCGATATTTATATAGCAATGTTAGTAATGGTTTCTTTTTGTCTTTTCCCATTTAGTCCAGTCAAAAAAATTAACGAAATGTTTTGTGTCATGTTGGTAGCCGCATCAGGTTTTCTTAACCTGGCCCGGTCCGCTTGCTCTTTTGTTTCCTCACTAGGGTGTAGGAATTTTCCCACCGTTTCTTGTTTTCGTAATTTTATGGAATTTGTGGTCATATTCATTATTCTAACTGGTATTTTCCCACACGCTTTTGTTTTAGCTAATACATCCATGGTCATTAGACCTGGTGTATTAAATGTTTCCAACTCTATCACCCCTAATTGATTCTTTGGTGGACGCCTGTAACTTTCGCCAATACTATAATTTCGGATCTAGGATTTATAGTCTGGTCTTCCAGCAAATAAACCGTTTTCACGCCAGTTTGGCCACTACTCATCTGTGACTGTGTTGGAGAGGCGTGTTGTTTCCTGCCCGGTTTGTTCCTAGTGCTAGCAACGGTGTTCGGTGAAAAGCGTTCTTTACCACAGCTGGATTACAAACTTAACCCTCGAAGTTTATCTGTGTACCGTTTGCCAATACTATTTTGGAATGGTGCACCAAGATCATTAAGTGGTGTAGAGTAATAATGTCCTGACCCAAGATATCATCAGTTGGAGCGGTTATTCGAGGATCGACGACATAACAAAAATGATTAAACCGTAACAATCCAATCTGAAAAGAAAACTCATATTTCCCATATGTCTTAATTAAATGTTCAGTGACGCTTTGTAACTGGAAATTCGAATCGCGAGATCGAAACAAAGTTTTACCTAATGCATTTACAAATGTCTCTGACAGGAGAGTGACCTTGGCTCCCACGTCAATTGTTAGATAGATCGGTCGGCCGTTAACTGTACATCTCAAATTTGGATCTGAATCTCTAGATAATTTGCTTTCATACATTCCTTTGAACCAGACCATATTTCTCTCACTAACCTTATTGTTTTGTTCCCATTTTTCTTTATTTGATAATATAATCCATGAAGATTTTGACTTTTTGATCTTTTGAACTTTTTGATCCCATGAATCGCTTAAGGGTAGGCTCACCTCGCCTTAGTCAAGACATCAATCCATTGCTATTTTGACTGCAAGTCTGACCCTGGAATTTGCGTTGTGGACTCGCGTCTCCAACAAACACTGTGGCGGCTGAGGTACGCTCCGATATCATTCGCCTCCTCCTGTCACACCAAAACTCGGAGATGCAATGAACCTAGAAGATGACCTTCTCCAATTGATGGAAGGTTCAACGAACTGAGATTGTGGATGCCAATTATATCGGGGAGATGTATGTGTATGACGAGCAATTCCTTCCCTGTTCATTATATCTCTGAGGTGTATATGCGGTATAGCATGGCCTTTCCTGAGGTATTGGCGGTCTGTAACTCATGAATGTGTCCATAGTTGTGAATCCACCTGCAATGAGTGCGGTTCTAGTTTGCTGGCCTTTCACTAATTTGTTGTATAGCAGTCTGCAGTTCTGCAGTGCGGTCCGAAGCTCATTCGGCCATCCCCCGCTCACTTGAGACGGCACTGACCTCACCTAATTTCCCAACATAGAGCCTTGGTTTACAAATCATTTGATCTATCAGCTCCTCGCGGGAAGCAACCAATAGGACCTCTTCAAAAGTATTTGGATCGTGCGACATAACATTACGCTTAATTTTTTCGCTAAAGCCTTGTTTTACAAATCATTTGATCTATCAGCTCCTCGCGGGAAGCAACCAAGAGGACCTCTTCAAAAGTATTTGGATCGTGCGACATAACATTACGCTTAATTTTTTCGCTAATACCGTTTAAGAATTGTACTCTTAAAAGTTCATCCCTTTCCTTTCTCTGACACATCTCTACAACTTTCCTTTCCTGATCATTGGTGGCATTTACAATTATAGTTGTCTCTGCTGTGAGAGACTGTAGTCTAACTGCAATGGTTCGAACATCCTCATCTCGCTGCTGTGTGCAAGCATCAAATTGTTGGAGCCTGATCGTGTACAGTGCTTTTACGAATTGCTGCAGCATTTCCGTCCTAAAGGTTTGGTAGTCAATGAATTCTTTAACTTGAAAATCATCCAAATGTACTCTCTGGCGATGCCTGTCAGTTTGCATTTGGCTATACCTAAACGCTGTCGATCTGTCCAGGCTGCGATTTCGTCAATTGTATCGAAAAAGTCCGATACTCATTGAGTCGGTTCGCCCAAAAATGTTGGAATCATGCCAGTAAAAGCAAAAGATTCCATGGAAGTCGTCTCTGATCGAGAAATCGTCATATCTTGAGTCTCATTAGCAATCTGAAAGTCTGATAAGTTTGTTTTTCCACTCTATCGTCCCTCTAGGCCTCAATTAATTACTTCTATCCCACTTCTGACACCAATGTGAGGCCTGTACGGCCTGCTGAGCTCGCAAGATAAAATATGACGATATTCAACAGGCTTATGGCCTACCTGCGGTTCGTGGTGTGCATAAGGACGGGTGATGAGACTCAAACAACAACAGAGAGACTACATTTGTCTTAACAAGCAACTTCCTTTATTGGAGAGAGAACATTGTGCAAACTACAGACCCGACAATTAGGGTCAGAGGACAAATACCTTTGGTTGAACAGGGATTTCTGCACTAGATTGTTCTCAGCAGGGATGTGTACACTGGACGGGCTCCAAGGGTGATCTCCGAGACTCTCTCGTTGAACAGGTTTCCTTGGGGAGTCATCAGATTCATGGATGTATTGGACAGTTCGGTGTAGTAAGAATCCATGGATGCCGGAAGTTGGATTCGTTCGGCAGTCGGTCATCCGTATCGAACAAGGATGACAAAAGTGTTAGTTCTCCACAACTAAGCTGACTGGTTAGTTGGTGTAGTAAGAATCCATGGATGCTGGAAGTTGGATTCGTTCGGCAGTCGGTAATCCGTATCGAACAAGGATGACAAAAGTGTTAGTTCTCCACAACTAAGCTGACTGGTTAGCATGCACAGATATATCTGTTCTTTAGACAGGTGGGAATTCTCCAAGAGAAGACAGTGTGGATCAGAGTAGCCCAAACTATATCTATTGTTCTTCCGTGGAGTTGACAGATTCGGTCGCTTTGGCGACAAAGGACTAATTTCTCTGACAAATAGGAACCGACTGACTACTATGGCGATCAGTGCCTGACTGATTCTTCTTTGTCCCAAGTCCCCGTCTCTACTTCTTGATTAATAACAATAAATCCGTCACTTTTTCCTGGAAAGTCGTTATCCCGACCCCGGTTACATATTTTCTCACCAACCTCACCATGCACTTGCATGATATTTGAGCCCCCGTGAAGCCCGACTTGTAGCGTGTTTATTATTCTTTCTTAAGTAGTAGAGAACGGAGTGTCTCGGACCGGCTGGAAGAAAGCAGCATTCAACGAATGTTTATTAGAAAAGTGACAACCCAGTTAAATTACGATCACGAGTGAAGTGACATTCTTCAACAGGCCCTGTTCTGAGTCCTCACACATTTCAGAGATCAATCATTGTTTGTCTAACAAAGGATAACTCTAAAACAAATAACCTATCTTAATGGGGTAAAAAGCATTTTATAGCAGATTTGCTCATAATTCTGCTCTTGCCAATTAGTGTGTATTAACTAAACTTCAAAGAACTTTTAACTTGTACGTAGGCTCTTGCCTCGTTTCGGACTAAGTGCAGGGTAGCTGACATTTTGTTCAATTTTGTAGCAAAATTAAAATTTTCAAGGATGAATTAAACGGCAATTGTGCGCAATGCGATTGGTACTTACATTGTTGAACATATATATGATAGGTTAAACTATTTGAGTTTAAAGTCCGAACTTTCAAAAACCGTTCTGCACTTACCCCACTCCGCCTTATTTAATTATGTGTGTTCGATTTTGCTGATATATGTAAAAATCTTTTTGAAAAGTAATTAACATTGATTGGCTAACAAAATTTGCAAGATATAATAATAAAAATAGACATTAAAAAATACATTCGGCTGGTTATATAGAGATAAATGCGTAAACAGACAACGTAATTATTTTTATCTTGATGATAAATCCTGAGAAATGAATTACATTACATACTTTTGATAAAAAATAAAAAAGAATAAATAAAATATATATAAAAAATTATATCTGTATAAATCTTTTATTAAGATTTTTATTTTATAAAAAAATTTCTCTATCTTTCACAGTTTTTCAATAGTTATCAACCCTTAAGTGAGATTGATTGAAACGGGCACAAAATAAAAAGATTTTCCATAAATAGAAAAAAATAATTGATTAGGAGTGATCATTTGATCATACGATCCTGTCCTACCTTTTTGTAAATATACCCAAAATACAATATAATCCCTTTGTCACTAATTCACAGATATCAAATTTTTTAGTTTATTATATAGAGATATCCGTCAGAAAAATTATTACAGCTTATAATTAATTTGTGAGGGTGCAATATGACTATAAATTTTGATGTTAAATACGGAGGTTAACTTGACAGTAAAGAAAACAAATCCCCCTAATTTGAGGTAGGGTTCGCAGGGTAAAGAATAATTGAATAGAATATTAATCGAGAGCAACCAAAAAATATACATACATACCAGTGGCGGCTCGTGGATGATTTTTGTGGGAGGGCTGAAAAAAATTATAATAAAATACGTAATGCGTATAATAAAATACGTAGTGTGGACTGCAATGTTTGCAGCCCACGATATACATATCACAAAAACATACATCAAGGGTTAACCCCCATCTGCAAACCCCACCTGCTCAATACACTGACTATGCAGTGTGACTCGGTCTGCACTTTGCAGCCCTGATGAGTACGCAATCGCACTGACTCATACAATACACATACTGCTGTTCAGTACATTGACTATGCGGTGTGACTCGGTCTGCACTGACTGCAGCCAATACACTGGCTATGCGGTGTGACTCGGTCTGCACTGACTACAGCCCTGATGAGTACGCAATCGCACTGACTCATACAATACACACAACAGAGCGACCTATCAAGGTATCTAGTACCTACAATTCAAAAATAAATATACTACGAGGTACCTAGTACCTACAATTCAAAAATAAATATACTGCGAACGGAAAAAAACGAACGGAAAAAATATCCTTACCTACAATTCAAAAATAAATAAAAAACGAACGGAAAAAATATATTTTTGTAAAATAATTGTATAGTAACATAATAGCTATAATAATTTTAAAATGTTTTCATTTTGGTGGGAGGGCTACAGCCCTGCAGCCCTTATGGGCGAGCCGCCACTGATACATACTTACTAACATTCGATTAAAGTCAAAATTTTGATAATTTTCTGCACAATCTGAAGTTAGTCACTATCTCCATGCAAAATTTCAACTTCCTAACATCTCTAGAAATGCCCAAACCATTTATGATAACAAAAATAATCATCTATATAGTCTGTTACTCTGCAATAAACAATGATATTTTTCGGATTATTTCATTAGAATTCTCATTCAGATGTCTGTATTATCAAAAATAAATATTTAACAGTGATACGATATTAAAAAATAATTTTATAATAATTCTATATTGAATAAACCTTTCTAATTTTATTATTTTTATGCAGTAAAATTAATATAAGAACTAAGCATTTTGTTCTAAACAAAATATTCTTAGGTATTTTTTCTGCTTTTCTTTCCCGTACCAATTAAGATAATGGAGTAAATCAATCAATGTTTCCATGGTTGCCTTTATTGATCAATTGATTTCAACACCAACATGATAATAACCATTTCAAAGACAGTTGGCTAGTATATCAAATACATCTATAACTATCACCATATAAAGTAATATAGTCGAATATAAAATGAAATCAATGGAATTGAATTGTTTCTGTTTCCAATGCATCTGTAGTCCATTTATAAATGTATTGAATATCTACGGAAGCCCGATTTTATATAACTGCCAAAAAATAAATAACAGATATGCAAACCTTCAATATTTATATGGCATAATCACCTATGTTTTAATTTGGTGTCACTCTTATTTACATATATCCAATTTATTTAGGTCTGAAACGCCACCATATTTTGTTTTCTGTTATACTCTACAGTTATACAACTCAGTACAACCGATTTATCTCCTCTTATTTGGGATTTGGCATGGAGCTATAGCCTCTATAATATCCGCATTTCTAGCAACTAGATTAATAAATACGTGGAAAAAGTATCTATTTTATGTTGAGGAATTCGATAAAATTCTTGGTGACAAAAACTCTGATAAAATTATAAAAATTAAAGTATTTAAATTAGAAAACAAAATGTTTTATCATATATCAGTGTCACAGTTTTCCACATCTCTATTTATTTTTGCATTTCTCACGTATCTAGAAATTCCTTGCATTGCAATCAAGTCTAGTTTGGATACTGTTATCACTTTTTTATTTTTGTTCCATACCGTTTTTATTACTATGGGATTTGCTTTTTATTCATCAGCATTATATTATCTCTTATATAAATATGTTTCGTTAAAATTTTCAGCTATTTTTGGAATATTACTAAAAATTTCTGATACCCAGGAAAGAAAAGAATCTCTGAAAATTGTTATAGATGCTATTAAAGTAATTTATGACATTCTGAATGTAATGATAAGATTATTTAATTATGGTTATAACGTACTTGTTTTTATCATTGGTATATTTTTCTTTGGATCGTTGTATTCATTACTTTTTATTATTCATGATTTTCCTACGCAATTAGTAAGCATTTCAATTATATTTTCATCATTTACAAATTTAATCCTTATTTCCTTAGCTGCAAGTTCGATATCAAAGGTGGTAAGTATTGTTTTTTATTGATATGTAGGATTATTTTATTGAGTTTTCAAATATCAAATATAAAATGTGAGTTAAGACGACTCGGCTTATACTCGAATATATCCGTTAATTAAATTATTTCTTTAACTTTATTTCATTTATAATTGAATTTATAATGATCTTCGATATAATTAAAATAAATATTTATGGTAGTTTTACCGTACTTAATAACTAAAATTAACTGAAAAATGAATAAAATTGAATGTTATCATTAGTGGAAAATTTAATAAAATTTAATTACAGTTTTGTTTGATATTATTTAATTCTTCTTTAAATAGTTGAATTTAATATAACTTTATAAGATTAGATTAAAAAATCAATTAATCATAAAGACTTATGCATTTTTATTTCTTAGTTTTATAATTAATAATGATCTTCGATATAATTAAAATAAATATTTATTAAGTATACCGTATTTAATAATTAAAATTAACTGAAAAATGAATAAAATAGAATGTTTTCATTACTGGAAAATTTAATAAAATTTAATTACTGTTTTGTCTGATATTATTTACTTCTTCTTTAAATAGTTGCATTTAATATAAATTTATAAGATTAGATTAAAAAATCAATTAATCATAAAGACTTATGCATTTTTATTTCTTAGCGGTTTCTATTATATAAGATAACATCAAGAATTGCATGTTTTCATCTATCCAGAGATGACAGAAATGTGGTAAATATTCTTTTTCTGCTATTAAAAAAATTGTTTTAAATTAATTATGCTTTAAATTTAATTAGGAAATCAATATTATTTATATGCAATTATCCGACGATCGATCGAATATGAAATTCTAAATACGGCTGGAAACACGAAATATGTTTTCTTTTTCTACTCGACCGTCGGATCTGGGTCATTTTTGTTAAGCATTTGTCCTGTACACTGACATTCAAGCGCCGCGGCTACTACATATTTGGTATCCTCACTTGCTATTCACATATCAGCCTTTTTTAACGCCGCACATGTATTCTGGTCCCATTATTTACATTCACAATGTTCGTGTGATGCTGTTTTACAAGTCGGTGTAACTGCTCTCATATCGTGCTTCATTATTTAATCCAGTGATTTTTAGATTTTTTGGAGTTGGGGAATACTTTTAATTATAAACAGTTTTTGTAGATTACTAAAATCAATATTGTTTGAATAAACCGGCTGAGTTTTCAATCTCACTTGTAAGAATAAAAGTATGCATATAGTTTAACATAAAAAGCAATTATCCAACGATCGACCGAATATGAAATTCTAAATACGGTCGGAAACACGAAATATGTTTTTTTTTTTCTATTCGACCATCAGATCTACGTTAGTACACTGTCATTCATGCGGCGCGGCTACTATTTGGTATCCTCGCTTGCAATTCACATATCAGCCCTTTTAACGCCGCACATGTATTCTCGTCCCATTATTTACATTCATAATGTTCGTGTGATGCTGTTTTTCAAGTCGGTATAATTGCTTATTTAAACCAGTGATTCTTAGATTTTTGGAGTTGCGAAATACTCTTAATTATAAACAGTTTTTGTAGAATACTGAAATCAATATTGTTGTATAAACCGGCTGAGTTTTGAATCTCACTTGTAAAAATAAAAATATTCATACAGTTTTAACATAAGCTTTTATTAAAAATTACATACTAGAGAGATGAAGCTGGTGACTGGAACACGTTTTCAATTTCAGGATAATAAATATGTTTTTTTAAATGTGGGACCTTCGGACGAACAGTTTTTTGGCCTACCAGCAATATTTAGGAGCAGTAGGTAAGGAAGGATAATGAGACCTTGCGACACTAATGATACAGAGACTACGTTTGGTAACAACTTTTTTTATTAGAGAGAGAGTTTACAGAACTGATCCTATAATCGTTTGGAAGGTTACTTTTTTCGGACTGTAAAGATATTAGGCCATACGAAAAGGATTTTCGGTGTTATGCTTTTTTCCTTTAGGTATATAATTTACTGAATTTGAAGGGATCCACAGCTCCTGATTTTATTATTTTTTTCGTCCGAAGAAATAGTATACAGCACTTATTTTTCAATTTTTCTTTTCCTCTGAAATTATTCGACAGAATCCCTGAGGATTCAGATGATATGCAAATATAATCTTCCTGTGAGATCCCGAACTGCCTGGGATTCTCACGTCAGTTTCTGACACCTCGAGCAGCTTTTGTCTGATGCTCCTAAACTTTAAATGAGAAGACGTGCGTGTTTGACGGTCTGAGATTCGGAATAATTGGGGAATAACGGAAATTACATCCTTTCCTTAACAAAAAAATGTTTATTAAATAAAGAAGGAGGACAGAGTATAATAAAAGGAAATGATACAGTCAAATTAAATGCGTATCAACACAAAAAGGGGGAAGGACAAATTCCAAAACGTCGTGGAGGAGAGAGATTTCTTCTCGTCGAACGGACTTCTGTCCTTGCTCTCTTGCCTATCTTCTCTCCAAATCTGAGAACTTCCTTGCCTGTGCGATGATTCTCCTCGCTCTCGTTGGCCATCGTCGTATTTATACCCGACGGTGAAATTTTTACGGGGATACCAGCTGGTCTGACTTGTCAGATCGGGGTGGTCATTCCTTTATTTTTTCAGCAAGCATTGATTTAAGAGCATTGACAAAAAAATTCTCTCCGTACGTAATGCGTCGGTGTATTTATTCAGGTGGCTGGATGTTATTAATTACATCTTCCCGACGGGAAGGATGATGGTCCCATTTGCTTTTAAGTTTTACAATGCACTTAGTATGGATGCATCTTAACATCCATTTAAAGCATTGGGCTATAAAGCAATAAGAGAACATTTTTCAAAGTGAGTACAATAAAAGGAAATTGAAAAATACAAACAAAAAAACTACATATTATTATAAAGATTTAAAAATATATATTATAAAAAAATATGATTTATACATAAAACAAGGAAAAGGGAGAGGAAAGCTTCTTAAATTCCACATTCCTTGTCCTGAAAACAGATTTTTCTCTTTTTTCGTCCTTAAGTTCACCTCGTCTAGTTTTTTCCCTATCTCCCTGTCGAACTTCGTCCCAACACAGACTGTCCTGTTGTTTTACTGGAGTCGAAGCGTACACTCTTTGGGCTCTATCCGTCTCTTCTCGACCGGATAAAAATTGCTCACCTCTTCTTCACCCTTTTCTCAGGGAAAGAAGATATCTATATATTTTTTTCTTATATCTATCTATCTTTTCTGGGTTTATTTTGGTGACACCTGCAAATAATATAACTCTGTTTGGTCCTTATTTTCGATCATTTATTATTTTTTTATCGTGGAGGACAAAGTACTCCGTGACGGGTAGTTTGATAAATATTTTCATCGTTTGTTTACTGTTCTAACTGGTAAGCTGTTTTTTAGTTATATCACTCTTAAAATGTTTTTATTGAGTCAATCGCTTCAGCTTACAGAGAAAACGTGATCAGATGTTAGCCTTTACTTGACATCTTCATGTGAAATTTCAAGATTTTTGAGTACATTAGGAGTGAATACTAGCATCTATCACAACCAACCACAGTCACAACCGACCCGTCTTACTTCTAACACCGATCTCTCCTATATTATATTTATATAAAGTGCCCACTTTAATTACGCATAAAAGCCAAATCAATGTAACTTAACATTATGGTAATTTTCTGCTCTCTAGATGCCCTAATTAAAATATATCAATTGTTCTCTAAAGTTTATGATGCGAAAAAATTGATGAAACTATTATTAAATTCATTTGCTGAACATATCGTGACAAAAGAGCATAAAAATATGAATCGGCTGCGGTTACGTGTAATATTTTCATTTAAGATATATCCGTTTAATTCTGGATTCCAGCTTTTTCAGAAGGAATTTGGAGGCCCAATCTGTTGAAATCCATCATTTTAAGACTTCGCCGGATCCCATCAGCAGTGCCTGTAGAAAATTCGAAAATAGCTGCCGTAATCCTTCGGGCTCGGGGCACCTCTAATGAAAGTGCCCCAAGCACGAAGGATTGAAGGATTGTTTTAACAAGCTGAGCCCGGATCCTTCCTGAAAAATCTTGAATCCAGAATAGCACGCATTCAGAATAAACTCTCAAAAGCACACACTACATGGCCGAAACATTATTTTAGTGCTTATTCTTGATGATATGTCAATGAACAGACTTAAAAATGGTTTCATCCGTTATTTCACATAATATATTTCACTTAAAATTATTTTTATTTAAATTAATGCACTTGGGAAGCAGGAAATTGGCATAATCTAAAATTACATTGGCATTTCTATTTTACTTAATCGAAATGTGCACTTTACATACAAAGTTTACAAAATTTCACGGAACACCAGTTAAGAACCACTGATTTTCTGATTTAGACTGACAACGCTCAGACGGGTGGTGTGTTTGTATCTGTTTTTGAAATTTCAATAACTATACAGGCCGGCTTAAATAATTTGGACCAAGATATGCTGAATTTTGCGAAATGCAGAAAAATAATTTTTTAACAGATTATAAGGAAGGGTAATATATTGGTCATCAATGGGCATGTTGCAAGTTAAATGGAAATTTCTTATTGCAAATAGAAATCGAATTTTTATTACATGAAAATTGATCTTGACATGTGTATGGCGTAATGACATGCTTGCAATTGCGAAATGTATGTCGACTCCCCTGCCGATCGGTAAATATCTGATATGTATTTCCGGTCCAAAGATTCAAACTACTATAGTCTGTCCCACTTATAGTTGAGAGTGACGTCACGAATGACGCGCCTACGGGACATAGTACACAATATCATATCCTTCAGCTCTTACAAGTTAGACTATGCGTGGTTTCGAGAAACTATAATAATGACTTTTATTCGCAAATCTTAAAAACTTTAAAAAACAAATAAACCTATTTTTCTTATTAGTAGACTATGCGTGGTTTCGCGAAACTATAATAATAACTTTTATTCGCAAATCTTAAAAACTTTAAAAAACAAATAAACCTATTTTTCTTATTAGTGCTTTACCATTTTTTGATGTCCAAAATTTTTAATTATAAATAAAATTTAAAAATTTTAATTACTACTAAGAAGTTTCAGCATTAAAGATAAATTCAGGGTCCGAATTGGACGCATGGAAACGCTTCAGCTTTCCACTCTGGAAGACCCGGGTTAGAGTCTCGGGTCCCACCCCTTGGAAATATTTATCGTGGAATCCGGGCCCGGCTCATCGATTCCCGTCCTTCACAATCCAGCTAACCCCTCCGCAGGGGTGGGCTACTTGTGAAAGGGCTTGTATCGCCCCGCCACTTTGTACTCTGACTGGATAGTGGCATCATCTGTTGACAAAAAAACAGATAAATTCAGCAAACGTGCAGATTATATCGTCATTTATTACTTTTATTAATACTTGGAACTGTTTTAATTCTTACAGCACTTTGACGAACTGTTGAATAATTAACAGATTATCATTTAACACGTTTTAGCTAACTCCTTATCAGAAGGTATGGCCTCGGATATGTTCTATCAGTTTGCCGTAAACGTTAAGTATAATCGCTTCTTTTGACTATGGAGAACATATTCCTTTCAGGTTCTTCTCAAAGATCCTTGGTTCTTCTTCGTATACGAAAATCATGCCGCCATTTTGCTATTGGAATAATCTCGACTGCAGAACGAATTTTTTTTTTTAATTTCGTCAAACGGTTTTTCTACCCGCCAATTTTCTATTATATCAAGGAGAAAATTAACAAAAAAAGAGATAAATTCAGCAAACGTGCAGATTATATCGTCATTTATTACTTTCATTAATACCTGGAACTGTTTTAATTCTTACAGCACTTCGACGAAGTGTTGAATAATTAACAGATTATCATTTAACACGTTTTAGCTAACTCTTTATCAGAAGGTATGGCTTCGGATATGTTCTATCAGTTTGCCGTAAACGTTAAGTATAATCGCTTCTTTTGACTATGGAGAACTTTTCCTTTCACGTTCTTCTCAAAGATCCTTGGTTCTTCTTCGTATACGAAAATCATGCCGCCATTTTGCTATTGGAATAATCTCGACTGCAGAACGAATTTTTTTTTTTAATTTCGTCAAACGGTTTTTCTACCCGCCAATTTTCTATTATATCAAGGAGAAAATTATGAAATGTGATTGCAGAAAGACTTTTAAAGTTTCATACAGGAAATTATTCTGATTATTTCTTCATGCTAAAATAACTATAACTGCGTAGCTCGGGACGTCACTATCAACTCGAATGGGATGGAGTATAATTGTTGTTTACTAAATTTACAGAAATGATCATTTATATTCTAAAACTCTTTAACATAAAAAATAATAAATACGAGCATATTCAAATAGAAAACTACAAATAAATAAAAACGGATGTATTTTTCTGAAAAGATGAGTCTTTTATAAAGCGATAGAATTTTTGTAATGATGAAATCGTAAAATTATCGAAAGATTCACTTTGGATATGCCTGAGTTTTATGTGATTAATTAATCATAAACCGTTAGTACACGGTGTAAAAAACTTTAAATAAAATCTTTGTGAATCAGATTCGGTTGTATATAAAACTACAAATAAATAAAAACTGATGTATTTTTCTGAAAGGATGAGTCTTTTATAAAGCGATAGAATTTTTGTAATGATAAAATCGTAAAATTATCGAAAGATTCACTTTGTATATGCCTGAGTTTTATGTGATTAATTAATCATAAACTGTTAGTACACGGTGTAAAAAACTTTAAATAAAATCTTTGTGAATCAGATTCGGTTGTATTATTTCCAAATGCAGTGATGATCAAATTTTAGCATACTCAGAGGCCAAAATATTAAATATTTTAGTATCATTTCGAAACATACACATATTGACCGAATGGAAACATTCCGGTTTTTCCATCCAGCAGAACCAGGCTCGAATCCAGCATTCTTTGGAAAACTTGTATAAGGTTCTCAGTTCGGGATCTACGTCTATCCACATCATCAGCAATCTGGTTAATAGTTTTCCGGATTAAATAAAAAATTAATTAATTACAAATAGGAGCAGAATCAAAGCTAAGTCCTCCGGGGAACCAAATTATTACATACTATTATTTTCATTGATTTTATTCACTTTGTCTCTTTGTACTGTTTTGTTTTATACGATATTCAAGCTGAATATTTTTTAGTTTTCCGCTCGAATCCAACATTCTTTGGAAAATTTGTATAAGGTTCTCAGCTCGGGATCTACGTCTATCCACATCATCAGCAATCTGGTTAATAGTTTTCCGGATTAAATAAAAAATTAATTAATTAGAAATGGGAGGAGAATTAAAGCTAAGTCCTCTGGGGAGCCAAATTATTAGATATTCTATTATTTTCATTGATTTTATTCACTTTGTTCCTTTGTCTCTTTGTACTGTTTTGTTTTATACGATATTCAAGCTGAATATTTTTTAGTTTTTCTGATGCTGGATTAGTTAAAGAAAATTTTAGTTGTTCATTTTAATAAAAACAAATAAATTACCAAGATAATGTTTATATTTTTCTTTTTTATAAATAAAGAAAGAAATTTTCTTTATAAATAAATAATTATAAAACAACAACAGAGATTGTGATTTCATAACTGTTTATTCAAAGAAACAGTTTTTGAATTTAAATTTCATTATTTTTACAGTAAAGAATTACTAAATAATATCAACTTATTCTTATTTTTGTTTCGTTTTATGTTTCATTTTATTTCAGATTAACTTTCTACTTAAAAAATTAAAAAACGAAATAGGATTCAGGTGGTTTGGATGTAATATCATTACAAGAAATTATATGTTGAAGGTATATTAATATTATTAAAATATGTCTGCAACAGTAAAAGTTATATTAAACCGAAATTTTTTTTCAGATTCTCAGTGCTGTATTGTCTATCTTTTTCATTCTTTTGCAAATGACACAGTTCAAGGAACTCACTTGAATTATTCATCATTATTGATTGTTATTATAGTGTTATCTTTGCCTGTAATATTTCTTATATTTTAACAAATTATTTATTTTACTGGCTGATGTTCATCAATATATTTCTGTTTTTCGTTTAATAGGCGATAGAATATCAATACAAACTGAAGATGATGAAACGTTTCTTCGCAGGCCAAATATCGTCTTCTTGCAGTTTCATACTGTAGCACTATGTGACTTTTTTAAATAGATTTTCAGTATAAAACCTTAAATCTATATTTATTCATTTTGGAGTGGTTCAATAAAGCACATTATCATTTATCACTTAGGATATTTTTATTGATAAATAAATAATTCTTCATTGAAAATGCTGTATAACAAAAACGTTTTGTCATGCCTAAAATCTGATAGTATTGTATATTTATCTATAAATCTGTACAATGAAAAATAAAAATGACATTGGACTACCTGTGTTCGATTCTATTGCAAAAATAAAATGAATAAATAATTTATTTATTCATTAAATTAAATACCTTTCTTACGATGACATAAAGCCATTGTATGTCTGGATGAGAAACCGGTTTAAAATTTATAAAAAAACCTGTTAAAATAGGATGAGAAACCAGTTTGGCTAAGCACAAGAACCCGTAATTTAGGTCCTTCCTTCCTTTGATTTGCCACTCACAAGTAAGGGAACTGAACGCTTGTTTTTCCAAATAGCGATTAATCTAGAAGAAAAAATTATAGCTGCAATGCAGACAATCATTCCATACCATATTGCAAATAACGTTAAATAAATTGGCCGTATTAATTCTGATAATTGTCTAGTATAACATAAAACAGAATATTGAGATGGAACTGGTATAAATAATTCTAGCATACATAATGAGAAATAACACCAGAATAAAACATACGTTATTGCAGAATATAAATAACGAACTTTTGCATACTGTTTATTAATTTCGTGCCTGTTGCAAGAGACTGGACTTCCGTATACCTTCAACATATTAACGAAAGGGCTGAACAAACATTCGAAACAGTAACACTTCATTTCCATTGAACTCATATTTCAGCATAAAACTTTAGATTGCGCTGTATGTATGGGTTTCTCATAGAATAAAACTATTGTATATTAGTCCAAGAAAGCGTCATTTATAAGCCAAGCAATCGATTTATAAAAGTTAATCGTGGCATTATCGATTGCCTTTCATAAGTGTTCTGATTAGTCGGCCGGAATGGCCGCGTGGAAACGCTTCGGCTTTTCATTCCACTCTGGAGGATCCGGGTTCGAATCTCGGGTCCCACCCCTTGAAAATATTTATCATGGGGTCCGGGTCCGGCCCGTCGATCCTCTTCTTCACAATCCGGCTGACCTCTCCGCAAGGATGGGCAGCCTGTGGAAGGGCTTGTTTGGCCCCGCCACTTAGTACTCTTATTGAGTGGAAAGTAGCGATATCTGTTGACAAAAAAGTGTTTTCTTTAGAAATAAACTTTATTAATTAAATTAATATTTACATTCCTACGTGCTTAAAAGTTAAACTGAAAAATTAATCGATTTATCCTTTATATGTGAAATAAATTACACCAATATATATCAAAATAATTATTTAGATTTTTTATCAATCTCTTTGTTTTAGCTAATTTGGAAAATATTATTGTGTATTTTATTAAACTTTTTTCGTTTTTAATAAATGTCATAATTTCTAAAATACAAAAAACAGTTCCAAACTACAAGCAATTTGATATAATTCCATGCATCATTTCATCTACCGATTATTATATGCATTTATTATTTTATATGGCAAAATAAGTTATGAACTAATGAATGAGAAAATACCGTATATGGCTTCATATTTTATATTTTATATTATATTTTATATTTAGAAATTATTTTTCCGTTGATTCATGAAATGAATGAAAAAATACTTCCTAAATACAATAATCGTTAATATTAGAAACTTACATATCATTAATATCAGAAAACAACTGTATATCACTTGTAAATCAAGATATATTTTTGCTGATGGTAATGAAATTTTTGAGTTTCGGTTTTGTACGTACATATTTATGAAGTGCTTTAATAAATTATATATTAAATTATCATATATAAAAACATTTCTTTATTGATTTCTAGTAAATAATAAATCAAATTTAAAATTTTAAGATGCAAGTTTCATTCAGTTTTAATTTTTTAGTATATTTAGAACGAGGGAATGCTTATTATCAATTTCTCTATTCAAGCAATCAAAATTTTCAATATTTAATTATATTCTTACAAATGATATTGTAATTAAATATAATTTTACATAAATAAATATTAACTGAAATTTTTTCAGTTAATATTAATATACTTCATATTTAGGTTTTACATATTTTATGAATTAAAGATCTATACACCATTTTTTCTAGAAAGGAAGATAGGGTTCTGATAAGTCATTCAACAACCTCTTTGCAAGAAGTTGATGAATTTTGCTAAAGTAGGTCATTAGCATGAAAAACATTAATACTGTATATATTTTAATGTGATTAAAATGATTTTGTGTTATAATTTTATTAACAGGTATGACTTCATATCCGGTGCACGGAAAAAGAATTTTATTGAAAACAAAACTTGAAATGTAATGTAAAGTTGTTTTTATTAACAGATGACGCCACTTTCCATTCTAGAAGAATACTAAATGAAGGGACGAAACAAGCCCTTCTACAGGCTGCCTAGTGCCGAGGAGTAGTCAACAGATTGTGGAAGACGGGGATCGACTGGCCGGTCCAAGATAAGCATTAAAAGAAGCGGGACTTGAGAATCGAACCTGGGTCCTTCTTAGTGGAAAGCCAAAGCGTTTCCACCCCTGCCAATCCGGCCGACTGTGATGTAAAGTTTTGACTAACACACATGAAACAATTGCATGTTAGGATATACCCCGACTGACTGATTAGTGTCTATTATAACATTTGAATGACCATAGTTTGGCTCGTATAAAAAGGGGCCATGTGGAACTCGCCGGATAACAGTAACGCTTCGCACGATGAAAATGTATTCCGTTCGCGAATATTGCGAAATGTGCCTTATTTTAGGTGAATTTAATGGTAATGCCTTGCAAACTCTGAGGAAATGTGTAAGTCTCTATCCAACACGTCTTCATCCCGATGCCAATGTTATCCGCAGACTGAATGACAGAATGAGAAATACTGGAAATGTTCTGCCGATCGAAAATTTCTACGACATTGCAGATCTCACAGCGTACGTATGCCATTATTGGAAGAAGTGGTATTGCGACAGGTTGTAGCAGATCCGGAGCTGAGCACACGTGCACTTACTAGACAGTTTAACGTCAATAGAAATTTTGTGCACAGGATATTATGAACAACGAGCCTGTACCCCGTGGTAAACAATTTACAAAAACAAACAAAAGGAGAAGGAGCAAAGACTCAAACCCGGGTTTTCAGTAATGGAAAGCTAAAGCGTTTTCACTCGGCGAATTCGGTGTGGACGATCTTACTGTTTAATACTCTACCTGAGTGAAAAATGGCGACATCTGTTGCCAAAAAATCTTGAAAATATTTTTCACGGTGTCCGGGTCCGGCTCATTGATGCCCTCCTTTTCAATCGGCTGACTTTTTTGCAGAATTGGGGTAGTCTGTGAAATGGTAATTATAGCCCCACCATTTAATATTTATTATTTGACTTAGAAGACAATGGAGCGAGGCTATCGTAAAACTGAATACGACAAATGTGCGCACTGAATATGGCCGAACAGAAGTCGGAAACTTCAGAAATCAGGAAATATACAATGTTTATGTGCATTGTGAAATACTTTGGTTTTGTAATAGCTCGTTTTATACTTCATTACTTATTTTGAAATCTGCAAAATGATCAATTATTCTTAAATTATCGTTTTGTTACAATTTTAATCAAAATTACAAATATTCTTCTGGTAATGAAATCTTTGCGATAAAGTAAAATAAAACAGCAATAAAAAGGTATCAGATATTTATAAATTACATAAGTCATCACAATTTAATTTTCAAATTTAATGCAAAATCAAAATTCTCCTGAAAAGCAAAATTTAATATGTTTTTATTTCTTAACAGGTAAAGTACAATTCTATTTTAAATCTACTATTTGTTGTACAGTGAAATAAAATAAGCTATTTAATATTTATATGACTATAGAATATTTATCTGGGGGCACGGCAGTGCCCCTGCCAAGTCTTGCAAGCACGGCCGTATCATCCTTTTCTGGAAGGAACTCAAGGTACTTTTGAGACCTCCATATCTTTGTGTTGGAGTTGCCCAAGAACCTGAAATTTTTTTTATCTAGAGTAGTTGGTAAATGGAACGAAACCTCTAAATTTCACACTTCTACCTTTTCTAATTCAAAAAAAAAAATGTATTCAAAATTTCGTTTTTTCGACACTGACCGATCATCAAAAATCAGTGTGTCTGGCGTAGTTTGGCCCATTGGGCCCTTGTGCCATTGAACCCCAACAAACCAACCAACCAAGATTCGTATTTTTATCGCATGGCTCTAACCGATCGAAATTAACACATTCGAAGTCGTTGACGTAATTCTATGTCAATTTTTTTGGCTGTTTGGTGGAGTAGTAGTTATACCATATCTTTTTATATTTACTAATTATGTGCTTTTTACTATAACTAGAAATTTATTGATTGTATTATTATTTACTAATTATTATTAGTGAGATTGTTAGTTATAATCCATACAGTTTTTGAAAGTTTTCAAATCATTAAATATCCTCTGAACTAATCTTTATGAGATTATTCTGTATCACGACAAAACAACAATATAAAGTAAACATATCGATAAAACTCATTTTTTCAGGGATTAAAGAATTAACAATAATGCTGAAATAGACATTATAGTCGGAAGATTAAATAGAAATCGAAAAGAGTGCATCGATTTTACAATGCAAACATAATAATATGCCTTCAATAAGAAACCGATCATTTAATTATTAGATAATATGTAAAATTATCATTAGCGCTAAATAATAATAAAATTGATTTTCAATTTATGCTAAGGTAGAATTATTTTTCTGGCCTTTGTAAAATATATTTAACGAATTTAAAATGTTTCTCTGATGTCAGAATTTGTGGTAACTTACTGCAAATTCTGATATTAGAGAAACATTTATCGCGTTCATCAGTATTACGCAATACAGTTCCTTATATTTAGAAAAGGTAATATTAAAAAAAAACAGAAGAATTATCTTTGGATATAAAAATGTGCAGATGGCGAAGCTATGATATTGCTGCGAATATAAAAAGATGTCTATACGGGTTTACAGGCTAGGCTGAAAAATACATCCCTCTATGCATTATATTCCATGCTCTAGTCATTCATTAAATTTATCTGGCAATTATGCCCCTGAATCTTGTCGGAAATCAGTGCAATAATTTTTTTTATTCAAAATTTATATAATTACTTTTCATCTTCAACAAGAAGATGGACTATACTACTAAAACATTTAGGAAAAAATCTTTAACAGTTAAAAGACTAAGTAAAGCGAGATGGTCTGCGAGAATTGATGCTATACTGGCTTCGAAACATGGATATAAACTAATTAAAGAAGCATTACTCGAGCTATCCATTTCTTCTCATGGTAAAACTTTTTCTAAATTAGAGCTCATCATAAGCTGAACATTCTGACAATTTAGGAACAGCAATATTAACGGGACAAAATTTTGCAACGAATAAATGCTACTAGTAAATCTCTACGAAATCTCGATACGGATTTGTTGTTAGCTAATAATTTGTTATAGTCTTTAGTTGGTTTTATTTTAGATATATGAAATAGTTTTGTTGATTTAAATGAAGAAGCGAATTTATTAACAGATAAAACAAAATTTAAATATGAGAAGAAAAGAGTGGAAAAACGAAAAAAAATATGTATGATGCAGTTTCATAATCTAACGATGAGATTATATTTAGTGGGAAAGAAAATTTCATTATTAATACTTTTAATGTAAATACGTTTGACATTTTTTTGAAGGAGGACATAGATCAAGATAAGTACAGAAGCGTGTTCAGTATACTAGCCAACTGACTAAGGTTAAGTAGTTCTGAGTAGAATGTTATATTGAACTCATTTCTGAGTACGGCTAGCTCCGCCCACAACTAAGAATTAGCATTTCTCAGCCAAGATTTTCTAGTCTGAGTGGATCTTACAAAATAGCCGCCGTTGCTGGACTAAATATATTTGTTATGAATATTGTTAGTTACGAAGTAATATTCAATGAAAAAGAAGCAAAAGAATTTAACCGTATGTTGTATTTTTTGTATTTTAAACGATAAAAATTATTATTTAAACTATATACGATTGTAAATTAAAAATTAATTACATTTATATTGAACAACAGTTGTTAATGAAATACGAATTTTGCATTTATATTTTAAACCTCAAACTTTTTTCAATTTTAACATAAAGAATAATTAAAATTTTCTTTTTTTAGAGAAAAGTGCTAAAGATATAACATACTCAGAAAAATTTTTAAAATCAAAATCAGAAAATACTGATACAACAAATTCTGTAATAGACTCTTCAGAAAATTTTGCGAATTATAAAGGTATAATAATGAATTAATTTTACATTTATATGCATGTTTTAAATGAATTGATGCAATATTTTTATATATGTATTTTTAAATTTCCATCATATAAATTGCTATCAAACTGAAGACAAAAACTAGACTTTAAGATTTTATTTAAAATGAAAGATAAATACTGTATTAAGCTTTCTATTTGTTTAAATTATTAATATAATAATAATAGTAACCATTGCAAGCTAATATCAGTTTCATCTGTTTATAAATTTTAAATGAAAATTTAAAAATTATAGCTTACAATGCTAATTTCATATGTATTGTAAATGACATATTTTAAGAAAATCTAACAATACTGAATTTTTATAAAATTTTATATTTAATAAATAATATAAAATGAAAATTAAAAAATCATAGCGTATAAGGCTAATTTCATATACATTGTAAATGACATATTTTAAGAAAATTAACAATATTGAATCCTTTATAAAATTTTATATTTAATAAAAAAAAACACAAAATATATTCAATTTATCTTGGTTTTCAGAAAAAAACACATGGACAAGAGAAACTACTTTAGTACTAATAGAGACATATAGATTAAATCAGAATGAATTTCAAAAAAATACTCCCACAAAAACTGAAGCTTGGAAAATAGTTTCTGCAAAAATGAGAGAGTCAAATGTTATAGTGGAATGGTTTGCATGCCAAAAGAAATGGAATAATATGATGGCTACTTATAGGAAACTAGCAGACAACAATAAGTCTACTGGAAGAGGAAGAACATCATGGCCATTTTTTAATATTATTGATGAAATGATGGGTAAAACAGGAAATATGTTATCAGTTTCACAGTTAGGGAATAATGAATATGCTGAAAGCATTCCATCAACCACTAATGTAAATAGTGAAACCCAAGACAGTCAGACAAAATCAAGAGAAGAATTAAATATAAATGTAAGCCTAGAAAAATCAGCATTTTCAGAAAGTTCAAAGTAAGTTACAATTTTAGTGCACCTTTAAAAATTGAATATTTAGCAAATTATATTAATTCAAGTTTTTCAAAAAACTGCTTAAAATTTTTACTATTTATAGCTGACAAATCATCAAAGCACTAGTTAGCAGTTTAAAATATACACAAAGACTTTTATTAAAAACGCTTTCGGTATTTACAGTATACCATCTTCAGTTAAACTACTCCAAAAAGAACCATTTTAAAAGATTCTAGAACAATTGGTTA
>AYEL01055075.1:0-29734 GCA_000484575.1 Olivierus martensii
GAATAATATGATGGCTACTTATAGGAAACTAGCAGACAACAATAAGTCTACTGGAAGAGGAAGAATATCATGGCCAGTTTTTAATATTATTGATGAAATGATGGGTAAAACAGGAAGTATGTTATCAGTTTCACAATTAGGGAATAATGAATCTGCTGAAAGCATTCCATCCACCACTAATGTAAATAGTGAAATCCAAGACAGACAAAATCAAGACAGGAATTAAATATAAATTTAAGCCTAGAAGAATCAGCATTTTCAGAAAGTTCAAAGTAAGTTATAATTTTACTGTACCTTTAAAAATTGAATATTTAGCAAATTATAATAATTTAATTACTACATTTTAGTGAATCTTCTTCAAGTTGTTTGAATGCATATAATAAAGGAAAAAAATATTCCTTCCTGGGCTCAGGAATTACTGGAAAATCAGAAAGAAAAAGCTAAACAAGACACTCGACACCAGGAAACTATAGAAAATCTTTTATGTGAACATATAGAAGAACAAAAACTTAGAACAGATGCTATCCTAGTTAGCTAAAGCTTTAAAAAAATAAATTTTTTGAATAAGATTTTAGAAGATCATAATAAGTGTTTATTTTCTTACCACAGTATTTGTAAGGTATTTTGAATGTACTTTTTGAATAAACTTCAGAAAATCATATAATGAGTATTTGATTTCTTACTAATTGTGTTTTGAAGTGAAAAGTACATGGTTTTCAAATTCAAAAATTTAAATAAAATTAAAAACTTAATTAAATAGTTGTTAATCAACTTTATAAAATTCAGTATTTGTTTCTTTCTTCTTCTCTTTCAGTATTTGTTCTGCTCTTTTGTATTTATTTATTTGATAAACACAAAGTAAAAAGTTTTAATTAATATTCTTTATTACAAATCAATAATTTATAAAAATTTTATTTCTTAAATATAGATACATAAAAGCTATATAAAATTTTAACTGACAATTATTTAAAAAATATTTTTTCCATCAATATCTGTCTTTTAGTATTTCCAGCATCAGTATCATTACAACTAAAAGATGGAAACATATCCAACTGCAAATCATCATAATCAGAATCATCAGACATATCTTCATTATCTATGACAATATTATGAAGTACACAACATGCTATTATTAATTTTGGTGCTAAATCTGTTCGAGTGTTATCAATATATATCACCCGACGGAATTTTCCTTTTAATAATCCAAATGCATGCTCAATGATAACTCTCGTTAAAGTTCGTTGATTTACTGTTAGGTGGCCATTGTCTCGCCATGGTGTAATTAATTTTGGTAAACACGGGTATGCTGAATCTCCTAATAAATGAAATTCTGAGGGGATAAATGTAGAATTATTTAAAATTTTTTGACCCAATGGACTGATACGAAATACTCTATCGTCATGGTTTGATCCAATTCTATCTGCATATATATCGGTGAAACGTTTATCAGCATCACATACAGCTTGTAGAACTATAGCAGGTTGACCTTTTCTATTTATAAAGAATTTCTATATTGTTTTGGAGGCTTACAGCAAATATAACAACCGTCAATTGCACCTATAACACCTGTAAAATATTTTATTATTATTATTTATATTTTTGTGAAAATATTGAATAAATTTGATTACTATACCAGGAAAATTCTTTCTGGATTCGAATTTATTAGCAATGTTGTTGTAATTTTCTATACTTTGCCACTTAATATAATCATCTTTAATGTCATTAAATATATTTATCACAAGAAATAATATGATGTGCAGTGTTTTTTCTAACTCCAAAACGATCTGCAACTTGGCGGAAAGATTCCAGATTTGCTAAATACCACAAAGTCATTATTAATTTCTTTTCGGTTGGAATTGTAAAAGGATTTCCACCAACGCCTTTTACTTTGCCTGAGAGCCGTAGTTGAATTTTATTCAAAATATACTAAGCAAGGAAACAGAAATTAATATTTAACAATTCATTTAATGCAAAGATTTTATACTATATATACTGTAATATTTACCTCTACTGTTGAGCGTGTCATTCTAAAGTGACTACGAAAATCAAAATCATTGTATTTTGGAATTATTTTTTCAAAATAATTGTCCACTCAATTCTCCTCATTTTGAACAATATATCCTTAGTAGATAATGCTGCTGTAGCAAAACGCCAATTCATTTCCCTCCACTCCGGTGGGAGCATTATTTCATGAATTCGTTTCCAATTAACATCATCAATAGACATAGATCCACCTGCAATATACAAATCCTTATACAGTAGAAGTCCGATAATCCGGCACGTTCGGGACCGGCTCGGTGCCGGACTACCGACTTCGGGGGTATTTTTGACGCGCAAGTGGGAAGAACGACACAAAGGTTCAATGAGAACTAGAGGGAGAGGTCCGGGGTGTGAGACGTTAAGTGTCGACCTGTACAAAGTTAGACTGTGCTTATTAGACTACTGTGTATTAGACTGTGTATATTAGACATTGTGTGCATTAGACTGTGTATATTAGACATTGTGTGTATTAGACTGTGTATTCCACTGATATTGTATTCAGTTAGCCTAATTCAGTTATTAAATAGTTGTTTTGTTTTAACAATCTCAGCCTCATTATCTGACATTGGTAGCAGAGCGTGGTTAACTGAATAGGCCAAGAAAAAGAAGAAAAAAATGGCGGAACTCCCGGTGAGTAGAATTGAATCCTATATATTAAAAATATAATAAATTATTTATTTTTAAATATTTTTTTAAATATTCTCAAATATCACATTTTTCAATTATATTTGATCTTTATTTAGAACTTTAGAACACATGAACAGAAAAAATATATATATATCAACATTAATTATTTAGCTACTATTTATTGTCAGATCATGAATTCTGAAATTATCGATTCGCAAAAATAAAGAAAAATTGTTCATCACTATTTGTTACGAAATCATTATTATAAATAATTATAGAAAATGATATTTGAAAATGAAACATCAAAAATTATTAGTAACAAACAGATCCACATGCAAAAAGAACATAAGAAATTTATGAATTTAAATAAATTCATATTTGGATAGTATAAAGAACTATAAAGAAGTTATGTGACCTTCTTACATTCCACAAAGGAATCGTTTTAATAACTGGATGAACAAACACAAATAATTATAACTTATGATATTTTGCATTTCATATTTAAAATTATTCCTTATAATTTCTTTTATATTAAAATATATCATCTTTTTCTTAGGCTTATAGTACTCTCCAACTAATGCTAAACAGCGGAGGATTGAGTTAAACATGCAAAGCATTCCACATGGAGTTAACCATACAAGAAGATAACTTCAACCAATAAATAAAATAAAGGATAAAGAATGAGAATTGATGGAAATGCAAATCAGTGAAGAATGAAATCGATGTCTGGCCAGATGATCAATTCCCATCCTTATCTTGTTGATTGTCATCCTTTTTTATTACGAGTATTAATTTTCTTCCAATCTTTCATTCTGTACTCTGAAAATTATTAAAATTAATTGTAAATCTCATCAGATTTTTCATTGAAAACTAAGAGCAGAAATCATGAGTGCGGAATCTCATGGTTTATCTGCTTACTGAATCATCACTTATGTGATGCATGCATTCCTGCATGGTAATGTACTTGCACCTTGCATTAGAAAAACGATTCTTTAAAATTTGAATGTTCTGCTATGGTTCTCGAGTTATCTTATGGACAAAGAGATTTTCCAAGTAAATTTATCTAGCAGATTTTTTTATAATAAAATAGCTTTAAAATTAAGAGCTTAAATATATATTTTAATATTATTATGTATTTATGTTTATCATTGTTGTAAATTGAATTATAGTTTCAGTCATTCCATGTTTATTTACGAATTTCTCTTTTAGATTGCATTAATTTTGAAAATTTTTCTTTAACATCGATATAAAGAACGATCATTTTATTTATTTATTTGTTTTTTTATTTATAATTAACAGAATCTCACCTATTCCATCCAGTCGATGGTTTTTATAAAATTTTCTGTTTATTTATGCTTACTTGAACAAAAATTATTAATAATAAAAATAAGATCGTAACATAATCAAAATTAAATTCTATGAAAAAAATATATAAAAATAATTGTTAGAATTTTACATTTTTTTAGTTGATTAAATATAAAATAATATAGCTTTGATTAAATATTTAATTATCATGAATTCTAAATATTATATAATTTAAAAGAAATATTTATTTAGCAGAACATTCGCAATATGAACCGTAATTTCCATTTTCTTCAAAATAACCACAGAATAGTGTCCAGTTCTTTGGCTTCCTTGAAGATTTTTGTTTAAATCCTATTCCATATTATTCAGCTTGGCTATGAACATTGATTTAATTATTAATGGCATAATCGAATCTTTTGCTTGAGGATGTTTCCAAACATTTTGGAATAACTTCCTTTTTCATTTCAGAAATTTCATTTTTTCTACAGTATACAATATATTATAGATAGGCATTTACCTCGATGTCTGTTCATGTACGTGCTCTCACAGATGAATTACAAAACTTGTCAATATATGTTACTAGGTAAGCATGACCAATATGTAATGTGAACATTGTCAATTGCTAGAAAACGTTATATACGAAAATTCTCTAAATTAAATATTTATGCGTAAAATCGTTTCCCGAACATTGCTCGTCGTCGATTTGTAGAATCTGAGAAAGGAATAAAATTATTATTATTATTTGCATAATTAGTTTATGCATATTGATTGCGTAATAATCGGTGAGAGTCAAATGAAAGAAACTATTCACTGGAATAATGTTTTACACTTCAGTCTGTTCACCCACCGGGAACACACGAGAAAAGAAAAACAACACACTACCAGTCGCCGTTGCGCGATCTGACTCAAACAGATAAAACTACCCCCTTCTCGGATGGACCTTCCCTCTCTCCCTCCAGGGCGATAGTTATCTCGTGGCATCCCCCTCCCCCATATGGCGGATAAAAAGGCTTCATGCGGGCGACATGGACCACTTCCTTGAACCATCGGCGTCTGCGACGATTCGAATCCTTCGACTTTATACGAGAAACCGCAGAGAGACGACAGCGAACGATTAAAAGTTCGGTATAGGAATCGCCTGTAGGTTGATCATCACTCGGGTATAACAGGTATAACAGGTCGATCGGAAGAATAGCACAGCCATACAGCAAGAAGGGGGAATAACCAGTAGTATTGTAGAGCTCGCGTCGAGACAGAGGTTAACGACAGGCGTTAGGCCTAAAAAGCGGTAAAAGACGCGAGGTAAGGATGGCGATAAGCCCTTTGGGTAGCTTAGACACAGACAACATTGAAAAACATTTCAACGACTTGAGCATAAGGTGATTATACTCAAGTCTGCGACAAACAACGAGACATTCGGATATTGTTTTCACATCCAGGGAACTAGCGCATTGAAAAAAACGTCAGAAATCCCGTTCAGTACGTGGTCTACTTTACCCATTTCAGTCACAGAAGGGTCGGCATAACCTGAGAACTGGTACTTCTTCGGGGTACTGAGGACGGCAGTTTAATTCCTGTTGTGCATGGAAATTTAGTTCATCGGACGAACCAAAGAGTTCTTTGAAGGCTGTGACGAAGTCACCATAGATATTAATATCATATTCCGCAATGTTAAACCAAAGGCGGGCAGTACAGGCCAGTGCAAAAGCGACACTGACCAAACGTATCTCATGGTCCTAACTGTTGTATCGGCTGACACGTTGATAGTCACATAATCACTCGGTCGAATTTTCTTCAGGTTCTCCACGAAATAGGGAGCGGAATTCGAGGAGGAACGTTCTGTGGAGTGAGTCGGAGTGCTACTAGTGAACTCATATTGTCCGAATATAATACATATATTCCGGTATTGACGTGGTATTTCCATTATATTGTAATTTACTGTTAATTTGTAGCATTACTATACATTTAATCAAGATATCCTTTTCTTGATTAAATTTACGGTTTATGATATTTTATAATTACAATAATTATATTATTCCGTTTTATTCGTATAATGTTCTCCGTATCAATATCAATATAATCGGTGTATATTTGATTAAATATACCTTATTACGGAAATCATATAAATGTAAATGTAATTATATTGCTACAATACGATTATTCTTTTTTGTACGTATATTTACAAATTATTTACAAAGTATATATTATAAATAATTTTAAATTATTATTTTTAATTATTCATAAATTATTTTGAAAAAATGAATTCATTACGAAATCAATGATGAATATTTCAACAATTTGTCAGCGTAGATATCACAATGAGATAACTGCCAAGATGTTTATCACTGATGAAAAACATGTTGTTTATGGCAAATTATTTGTTCATCCATAAGGCAGATTAATTAGTAAACAACTTATTTTTAGCTGTTATGATTTCACCTAACTTCCAACTTCCACATTTTAAGATTTTGATTTATCTGTCCAGATTAATATTACATTTACCAATACAGACATAGTGCCTACCGGCTTGCGCCGGCAGGCACTATGTCTGTATATATATTCACGTATTCATACCGGATATTCCATGTCAAAATTTTTATTTGAATACCGAATACGGAATATATAGATATACCATTATCCAATTAATAATTATTGGTATTCATATATATTCCACCATCATAATATCCATATAATTAACAGATCATATAATATAATACCATATAATATACCGGTATATATAACAGAACCTAAACTAATATTCGCTACGGCGCGCCGTAGCGAATATTAGTTTAGGTTCTGATTTTTCAGCGTAGATATCACAATGAGATAATTGCCAAGATGTTTATCACTGATGAAAAACATGTTGTTTATGGCAAATTATTTGTTCATCCATAAGGCAGATTAATTAATAAACAACTTATCTTTAGTTATGATTTCACCTAACTTCCAACTTCCACAATTTAAGATTTTTATCAACATTAAACTGATAAAAGACAAAAATAAAGCAATACACAGCCTTAATATTAAATATATTAAATATAGCAAGGAAATAATGCCAAGTTTATAAATTTTCACAAAGAAATAGTTAAATTTATAAGCCCAGTCTAGAATACAGTAATTTAATTCTTCTTACACACTTTGATACGTAATTTTATTTATGGAAGAGAGTTATATATTTTCTGTCCAAGCTATTATACACAAGAAGATGCAACGTTCATACACACAGTTCCCATTAATTTTTATATGGAATTTCAATTTATGCAGTATTGTTTTAAAAAATAGGAAACATCACTGTATATACAGAAAACAATGAAGTCATTGAAAATTTTAAGCACATTATTACATCTTTAAGAAAATTATTTGTGCAGGAAATTAAAAATTATATGTATCTATCATTAAGTAAATTTTATAAATATGAAGTCATTCCAAAAGTAATGCCATTTTTAGCATTAAAGGTTTGAAAGGATATAAAGGATAAATCACTTGCTAATTTATTCAAGTATACAGTATATTCTTTATTTGAATCAATAAGATTCTTCCAACGTTGTGAAAGTTTCAAAAATTCATTTTAAGCTGGGACATATTTGAAAAAATATAGAAAAAAAAAAAAAAAAATTAGTTTTAGAATGATCTGATATTTATGCTACCATTATAAAAGCATTGCCTACAGGATGATAATTTTAAAGTACAGAACACTCTCCATTCGGATAAATATACTCTAAAATTTGTTATAAGTGCGTAGAACTTGTAAAAATAATTTTAAACTTAAATTTTGACACCATAATTACGAATTACTCCAATCTGAAAAAGAGCATTTATATATTATAGAGAAATAAATTAGGAATTCTGTACAGTATTTTTTTTAATTATTAATAGTATTATAGACATTTTTAGTTCGACTATAAATATAAAATCCAAATAAAATAAAAACTTTATTTAATTGGTAAAAATATCACTAAAGTAAAAAAACTGTTCATTCTCCTTGTTATTCACACAATATTCAAATACGATAGTAGATCGTACTGCCATCTTTTGGCAGCTATGACAATTAATGAAATAGCTGTTACGTCAGTTTTGCTGATAAATATAAATAAACATTCCTATCATTCAAAATAATAAACAACCGGTTTTGTCTATTTTTTCTCAAAAACGAACATTGAAAACGGGCGCTATGCTATTATAATGCTATTTTAGTATACATTTTTATTGTTTAACATGCACAAACAAACAGAAAGGAATTCATCGTTTCCATTGGAACTAACTACTATATTTTAAGATACTCTATTGTAATTTTGCATGCCTTTCAATGGACTCACAACCATTATAATAATCTAATATTATTTAAATTTAGCTTACGCTATAAAATATTTAGCAAGCTATTAAGAATTTAACTGTGATTTAGAGTTTTGTCTAAACAACAAACGGTTCGGCGAACCACTTGTTGTGGGCAAATTATAATGCTCGTTGTTCGGATGAATGACAGTACTGTAAATAACTATGAGAATAACAAAATGACTCAATTGAACTGAATTTTCTTTGCTCATAATCTTATAAGTTACGAGCCCAGTATCGATTGTTAATCTCTGATTATTTAATATTTTAATAATATAGTTACACTATATTGCAATAAAAGTAACTATTGAACTATGCAACGTTGTATTGAATTAATAGTAATATGAACTATGACTTCAATTCATAACTCATAAATTATAGGTTCCAATAGTCATTAGTGGAATAGCGCAAACATTAAATTCTATTCAATCCTATTAGGCCTACATAGGATTTATTAAGTATTTGTAACAAATGGAAGTCGAAAAATGTTCTTTCTTATTCCAACATTAAATTCTATTCAATCCTATTACATAGGATTTATTAAGTATTTGTAACAAATGGAAGTCGAAAAATGTTCTTTCTTATTAATAATTTTTTAAGTGATTGAACAGTTAAAAGAAGAGGAACAATTTATAATTATTTTTTTAAGAATTTGGGACAAAATTTGGGAAACTCTTCGTCCCAGTTTGTAAAGTGGAACGAAGAGTTAAAATTTGGGACTGTACCTCCTAATTTGGAACGGTTGGTCATCTTAGTGTAAGAGTATTCCTGATTCGACACATCAATTAAAAGGAGTTCTTGAATGACTAAATCTCGAATCATCCTTTTAATATTTCAAAAGAATCTGGGTCTAACTATTTGATCATCCTCATTCAATGCATCTGACACCATATCTCGAATCTGTCCAGCCCGAAACATGATCTTAATTTATTCACTACTAAATGTTTTCTCAAACTTCCTTATCAAGAATTTCGAGAATATTTTTATATATATCGTTTTGGGGGGTTATGAAATCCATCTAAAAATTCATAATTTTAAATGGAGTCAACGATAAACTCTAACATGAAATTTAGACAAACCATCTATAGGAATGCTTTTTTATTTTTTGCTCGTTCTCTACTGAACTGTGATGAAATTTTTTTAAGTTTGGGCTATAAAGCTGTTTGTGAAATTTAAGTTTGAAAATGCAGCTAGAAAAATATTTTATTTTTAATTAAATCATGTATAAATTTATTGAGTTGTTCTGCGAAATTCTTTTTGAGAATTTAAATATGAAAATGAGAAGAAAGAAATATTCAAATTTTTTATTTTATATTTCGTAATTATTCATTTTTATGTTGAAATATAATACAATATTTATTTAGTTAAGAAAAATGTGAAAATTTTCGCTAATTATGAGACGGAAATGTAAAAATTTCATAGTACACTATTACAATTTATTGCAATAAAAATACCTCCAAGTTGAGTTTTTCAAGACCAAATTTGTTTTATTCGCTAATTGTACTTTTCATGTAATTTTTCTGCTGAGATTTTATATTCGTCTCACAATTATTAAGATAAAAATCAATTTAGAGCTGAATAATCAGGAAGACAAAGTACTTGAATGTCAGTCTCCTGACATAATTGGAAATGAATCGTTGAGCTTCTTATGCGTGAAATTCAGTATAATTGTGCCTCTCCTATCACTTTTTGACTCACGTAAGACGTGACCGGAAGTGGGACCAAATGGGTCAAGACCTCATCCAGAAAAATGCTGAAAATTTAGGAGAAGAATACTAGAAAATACAGTACCTTCGACCGGTTTTCGCTTAACTGGGGAGACCAAATGGGTCAAGACCTCATCCAGAAAAATGCTGCAAATTTAGGAGAAGAATACTAGAAAATACAGTACCTTCGACCGGTTTTCGCTTAACTGTGTGTTTGAAAAATATTTTCAAAGAATTTGATTGCAAGAATTTCACATTCACTTTCTAATATGCAATACATTACAAATACCGGATATTCAGAAAAGTCCGAAAGATAATTACATAGCACGATTACTTGTATGAAAATAAAACAAAAATTCGTGATTCATTTTCCGGTATGAGTCATCTGACCAGAAAATTGGGCATAAAATTTTGTAATGCCACATCTAATATTTGAAAATATGAATTAATAAAACAAAAATTAAGTAAATTAGAATATTTTATTAACATAATAAGATATTATTCGATCAGAAACATTCCGAATACAAAAATATAGAACTATATATATTTTCTTACAGAAATTCGATAAAAAAAGAATCGTATAAATAAAAATGAATAATCTCAAAATATTCGATGATTCCTGAATGACTTATGTAGAGTATATAAATACAAAAGTTTAAAAGTAATAAATACGTTTATTTGAAACTTTATGTTTAAAATAAAACAATAAATATATGTTGCAGTTATTTACACTGTACATGAGACAAGAAACAATCGCCTCTTCTTTTAAAAATATATTTATAAATTAATATTTTTCGCTATTATAATCCATGCTCGGATTATCGAATCCATTATTTCCTCCATTAAGAACTATTTCCGGATTTTGCAATTTTAAAAGGTCTTCTCTAGCTTTCGGATCTCCAGGTCCCCAGCTTGATGTCGGTTTAAATACTTTTGATAAATCCTGAATAAAATTATATCGATTTAATATAAAATGTAGATAAAATATATAATAAAAACAATAATGTTTTAGAAAGAAATTCAAGCTTACTTTTCTGTTCTTAATCAGAACAAAAATTGCCCAAATAGGAATCTGCAAGACTGTTATCAACACTAACACCCATCCTACACCATCGGCCCATTCTGGATATTGAATGTCCTTTCCGTAAGTAATCCTTTTAAGATCAGTTAAACCATAGATAAAGATAAACTACAATAAAATGAAATTTATATCAGAATGCAGTCTAACTATGTACAGTAAGGTTAAGCTTTTAATCGTATACTTACGGCTAGTACAAGAGGTGCTACAATGGCCCAACATATTTGCCAAAAGTAATTCGGTCGGAATCCTAACATAAATTCGAGATCATCGCAAAATCTTCTTACACCTGAATGAAATAGTTGTTTATTTTACATTTACTGAAGTGTTTTGATTAAATTTTACCAAAAATTTCGGATTAAGAACTTACCATAACCCCACATTAGCGCTATCAGTTCGAAAATAGCAATCACCAAAACCGAAAATCCTCCTCCGTACGTATCCATTAAATTAAGTACATATTGACCACCCTATATTATGGATTTAAAATGATTTAGAATTAAAAATTTATAATATTTTCAATAAAAATTTTACAAATTTTGTTGCACATATTTATCGATAAATTTAGATCTTACCTGAGTAACACATGGTAATCCTAGCAAGAAACAAGTAGCACAAGTAAGGAAAGTGATCAAAACTTTATATTTTCGAGATTTAGGTAATTCGTCGTATAGTGCTGTAAGAAATGTTTCCAGGAGTGCAAACTAAAATAAAATTTAGCATTATTAATATATTTTATACATAAATTTGATGATCTGCTACCAGCAGAATAGAGTACATGCTTAAGATGATCTCTTAATCCTCAGATAGTATAGTCTACAAATCTTTATTATGAATTATGCAATTGTTTGCATACATAATGATTATGACTTACCTCAAAGAATAGAGTACATGCTTAAGATGATCTCTTAATTCTCAGATAGTATAGTCCACAAATCTTTATTATGAATTATGCAATTGTTTGCATACATAATGATTATGACTTACCTCACTATCTAATCCAAGAAGAAACAGCATAATAAAGAATAGAACAGACCACAGTTGGGGAATTTTTAATTGAGCCAAAGCTTCAGGATAAGCCACGAAAGCCAATCCTTGACCTGAAATCATAAAAAATTAGTAATTAATTTATTTAAATATGACATAATTAGATTATTTATGCGAAAACCAAAGAGATTTTTTAATCAAACAGAATTCTTACCTTCTTTGGCAACTTCGCTGATATCTACTCCCATTTCTTCAGCCATATTCCCGAGAACAGAAAAAATAACAACTCCCGCAATTAAACTGGTGACGAAATCCAGAGAACTTACGAAGAAAGCATCTCTATAAAATATAATTTTTTTTTTATTTTTAACTCCAATCGTATACTTGTCTAACATAATAACCGTGGAAAGAAAAAAAATTTACCTATGAACTTTATTTCCAAATTTATTATAGCTTCCAAACATAATTAAATATTTTTAACTCCAATCGTATACTTGTCTAACATAATAACCATGGAAAGAAAAAAATTTACCTATGAACTTTATTTCCAAATTTATTATAGCTTCCAAACATAATTAAACCTCCCCAAGAAATACTTAAAGAAAAGAAAAGTTGTTCAGCTGCTTTTCTCCACACCTGAGGGTCAACATAAACGTATTTATATACTGTATATAAAGAAAATAAATAGGAAAAAAAGAAATCAGTATGATAAAAGTATATAAAACTTACATCGATATGTAGCAACTTTTCCCATTCAGGAACGAAAAAGTAGTAAATGCCTTTGGATGCACCTTTGAGAGTAACTCCAAAAACAAGCAAGATGATCAAAAGAAGATAAGGAAACGTTGCAGTAAAATAAACAACCTAAAAATACAAAATTTTTTATTTTTGTAAACCAATTAATGAAGTGAGATTCTGCTAATTATCATCATAATATACAAGAATTAAAAGATAATTACTTTTCCAGATGACTTTACACCTTTCATTAAGCATAGAAAAACTATCAACCAAGAAACTAGAAGACAAATTGCAAGATCCCATTTAATTGTTCCAAGTTCTTCTGGACCCGATGTGATTTCTAACACATATTTCCTATAATTTGTAAAAAATTGGTGATTTAGTTAATTTTCAGGTATTATATTATTATATTAGTACTCTATGTTTAAGGACATGCAATTTTGTAAAAAAATATTTTTGTGAAAAATAAATTTTAATTCTTACTATAAATTTTTAAATACCTATACATATTCTTCAATGATTTAAAGTACAAGTAATGCAATATAGATACGTTTTGAGAGAGGGAAAAAAATACACGTTTATAATTTTGATATTTTCCAGGATTCATTATAATTATTCCCATTGGTTTTTTAGTTTGATTAATGTGGTTTTGATATATGCAGTATATTGCAAGGATTTATTAATTGCATTAATCAAAGGATTCCTGTATATCTTTTCCTTACGGCATTTTTTAGGATTTTTGTTTCATTTTCGATTCTTTCCAAAAATGACGCAGTTTCTTCCAGTTGCATTTTTTTGCCTCTATAATGCTCCACCTCATGTAGCTTTTGAAAATATTTCCTCTTGGCATCAGTGATGGCGACTCTGAGGCATATCTTCATATTCCTCAGTACTTTTTGAATGCGACCGATAATTTAATCCTGTATATTTACATAAGATAAACATAAAAAAGGACATAAGCTAAGGGGAGAATGAACACAGCTTTGGTGATGGAAGCATACACAAAGGACTTAAGAATAGAATGGAAAAATGAGAAGATAATAAGACAAGTTAAGAAGAAAACTCAAGCACAGACTGCAGAAACAAGAGATAACAAGAAGGCATAAGAACGAAAAACTACTAAATGACAACACATACTTCCAAATTGCTGGTTGTTACCAGCAGTGTGGAAGTATGTGTTGGATGTAACAAGAAGAGATTAACATGGGTAATGGGTGAGAGATATCAGCTAGCCTGTTCTTAAAAACATGTTGAAGTTTTGAATGGATTTGAAAGATAGGAATAATATATTTATTTGGATTTATTTTATGTTTGTTTGAATTTTTATTATATTTTTATATCTTATATTTGTATTTATGTAGTTTAGTGCTTATGTAAAAAATGTAATAACTTGTTGCTTAGTAATGCATAACCATAGCAACCTTATGTTGTGATTCTGTAAATAAACTGTTGGAATTTTGATATTAATTCGAATGTTTAGCCTGAAAAGGATAGTAGATACCGAAAATGTTAGCTTTTTTAATGTTGAATAAAAATTTTATGATTATACTCAACTGCAGAAAGTGGTTTTTTAAGTAATAATAGCAAAAATTAATTTTTAGATGCACTATAAAATGTTAAAATTAAAAATAAATAGATAGAATTAATAAATATTTTCAAATTATCTGTTTTATATATATCAAAATACATGTTATTAGTTATTATTCATTGATATTTTACATCATTTTCACTGTTTCGTCAAAAAATCAAAAAATATGAACATAAACATCTGTCTTAAAAATGGACGTGATACTTTTGTTTATTGTTGCCACTCCTTATCCATGTTTTTCCTGTCAAACCTACTTTGCCCCAAACTATATGGTATTGGTTGTATAGGGATAAACCATATGGGATCCAATTAGATCAAAGTAAAGAATATTACAGCTATTTATGTTTGAGAGCAAATAATTTTGTTTACATTAGGTTTGTTGATATGTTAGTTTTTGTAGGTAACAGTTTGTGGCATAAGGACTACATGGGCTCTGCTGTGCCAAACACAAGGTTATATAGTCTCCTGATGACATAATGAAAAAAGAAACAATATAAGAGTTGCTCACTAAAAATAAATCCAACATGTGTTGCAATTATATAGTTATATATATATACCAATATTGATATAAATTTGAAAATTTATATAAAATTAAGTTAAAAATTACTGAAATAAAAAAAACGTGTCAATAAATATAAATCATTAATTACAACAACAATATTTTAATAAATATATGCTATTTTTGATTAATTACATGACAACTATTATTGAAAATTTGCATAATAATTAGTGTATCAAAATTTTTCAAAATATGACCTGATTTACTTCACTCATGACATTTTTATTCAGAGTACCTATTACTATCCAAAGATAAAATTTATTTCATTGGATGGCTATTTCTTCACCCCAAAAAAATAATGTTTTCACCCATACACAAAATGAAAAGTTTTGAAAAAAATCAAATTTGGAAAAGTTATTTTTTACATGGTTAGAAAGAGGTGAAGAAACATAATAAACTGTTAAAATTTCAAAAGATTCCAATGAATATTAATTGCCAGCTGACAGCCACAGGAACTGTTGACACCAGAAATGTAAATTTCTGGTATGCAACAGATTAAGATAGAACATTGATAATTAAACATCACTTCAGAATTTTGGATTAATCCTGGTTATCAACAAATTGGATAATCCAACTATGGATAATTAAGCTTCTACTGTATCTTTTACAATTTCAAATATATGAATTAGAAGATAAATCATAATAAATATTTTAACTTCACCTCTTCATTTAGAAGTTTTTCTTCATCTTCTACAGATAACTGAAGTGAATCATCAATTATTTCCATTTCAGTATCATTCTGAAAAAGTTTTAATGGAAGTATTAACTATAAAAGTAACTATTTAATAAAAATAATAATATTAAAAAAAAATCAGTTCCCAATTAAAAGTTAACTTATTCTTGGTGCATGCTCATAAAATAAAAACTCAAAATATAAAATTTATTCCCCATAGACAATATTAAAAACAGGATTTATATTCTTAACAGTAAAATTGATCATAACATTAAATATTAAGATCAACAAAACAATATTTTATGATTAAATAATAATTTATTATATAAAAAATGGAAATATAGCTTTAAAATCAAACAAATAATAATAAAGAAATTTAAAATTTAATATAATCATTGAAATTTTTTAAAAACTTTTGGCAGATGAATAGATGAGCTTTTACACAGATGAACTAATGCTTTAGGCACAATCCCATAATCAAAGTTACTTACAAAATTATCCAATGAAACTATGGCGATCAGAGAGCATATTACTTCCATTTCCTGATCCATAATATTGATTTTTCCTATATTGTAGCAGACAATTCAATGTCTGCTATGAACTTAATAGTGCTATATTGTATAGTTACATATATGGTTTGAAATGCCATATTTATGAATAGCTTTACAAACCATTTACAATATAAATGCTATGCAACTGATGTATATTTAGCATTTATTTATGGCAATTAATGTTCATATTTTTGATTTTATCGATATTTGGAATTAAACTTTTAAACCCAGGAATTCAATCTGAGAAGTACCAGTAATTATATACTGTAGATAATTTGTAAAATGCAAAATTCTAATAGGTATGTTATAAAGATTATGAGATACAATTTATGATCAAATATGCAATTATTCCTATGCTGAACCACATTAAACACATTAATAATAAACACATTAAAAATAACACAACTCTATACAATGAAAAGCATATAACTACAAAACTTCAATTTTTAATTTGATTGTCTATTAAATAAGCTAAAGAAATGAATCTGAGAAATTTATAAATTTTTTAGATATTGCATCTAAGATATGTCATGATATTTAATATAACCAATAATTAATAATAAATTATTTCATATATTTATAATCAAAATAAGACAAAAAAAAATTACTTTTATTTTAAATACGGATTTTATTTTGCTTGTTATATCTGGGAAGTTTTGTAGTAAACAAACAAATTTTTATATATAAACATACATAGACCAAACATAGAATTAGTGTGGAGGCCGCGGCTATACGGGACCAGTGTCGATAGGACAGGCGTTTGGCCTAGAATTATAAATAAAAAAAAATATTCTTACATTTTCTATTAAATAACTCGTTTCAAAAAAATAATTACTCCAAAACTGTGATTACCGATTGTTGGACTGTTAAATTAAATTATAATAGTCCCAGAAAAAACTGTTTGATGTTAATTAAGGAAGGGCTTTTATTGTCAGATGGCAATGAATTACCAATTTATCAATGTTATTAGCAAATGGAATGGCCAAATGAAATTTATAAGCATACTTTAAGCATAAATAAGAAAATTTCAGGCCATAAAGTGAAATATCCATGCATCTTTGAAACTACATAAGTTGGCGACTATTGTATACTTAATTTCCATACTTTTACTGGTATCTTAATAACTTTTATGGCTGATAGCAAAAGCCTTTGATAAACTTTTTCATTTTTAAAACATTGATAAACAGAAATTATTTTTCTTACTTGATGATTATTTGATTATTCACATCCTATACTTGAATTAGTTTCTATTATAACTCAAAAACAATGCATCAAAACAAATACGTGAAACTTATTGTAGCCTTTCTATTGTTAAAATGACTATTCTTAAAATACTCTGTTTACATTGATTGAAAACCAAAAAAACTATACAGACTATAGTAGTAGTAACGTATATTGAAGTTTATGAGATAAATGACAAATTGTTAGGAAAGGATTTTTTGTGAAAGCATCTCTGCTATTTAGAAATACTGTACCAACATATTACATAACTTCATAACTTTGAAGACTTTCTGGCTAGATCATTTTATTATTATAATCTTTTAAATTTTTAAAATAAAATAGTATACTGTACAGGTAGTCCTCAACTTACGACAGCCAGAAGTTATTGCTAAAAATTCTCTAATTCAACTTTGACGCTTGCTTTTATCTTTAAATAATAGCCTTTAATTGCAGTTGAACATTAATAACTCAAAAATTCTTTAATGGAACATTTTCGGTTGTCATACGACCATCATCAGCATTTAGAACAGAATATAAAAAGTCTTTTAGTTCTAACTAGTTCAAAAGCAAACTAAAAGACTTTTTGTATTCTGTTCTAAATGCTGATGATGGTCGTATGACAACCGAAAATGTTCCATTAAAGAATTTTTGAGTTATTAATGTTCAACTGCAATTAAAGGCTATTATTTAAACACATTGCTTTTGTATAGCATCACAGCATCGCCATTAGTCAGCAAGCAAAGCCTTATTACAGTGTTTTGTCTTAAATCTGTCATGTCCAGTAAGAGAAATAATACTCTAATGAAAATTCCAGCATAAAAAAGAAGGCAAGAAAAGCTTTGTTTAACTATTTTAAGTTAAATAGAAACTTAATTTATAAGAATATTAAAACAGAAATCAAACAAATCAAGAATTAAAAAAAATCCTCGACTTATGTCAGAATCGACTTACGACAGAGATGTTGGAATTTTCCCATCATAAGTCGTGGATTACCTGTATTTGTATGTACATGAGTTTGTAACTAGAGGAAAAATATAAATGTGAAATTTGCAAGGAGTGATTTGTGGAATGGTGCATTATAATCATGCAAGATTCATTCTATTATTTCAATATCTGCATTTATACTGATTCCTATTGCCAACTAAAATCATGTTTATTCTTTCAAACAATACAAAATTTGTTGAACTATTTGAAAAGAACATATCTGTATGGCACAATAAATTTCAGTTCAAGCTTAATATCAATGAATATTAATGCCAAAGATATTGTTAACATGATTTTGGTACAATTTTAGAATAGCAACAAAACAATAAGTTATTAACCTTCCTTTAAATGGTACAAAGTCAAAATTTGCAAAAAAGAAACTTGTCAAATTAATGGTTTTGAAACTGCACTAGCTCAACATCTGGTTCTTAAGCAAGTTTTAATTTATTGGCTTAATTTTGTATATTTTCAAAAATATACCTATAAATCTTTGAGTAGAATCTGTATCAATCTATAAAGCTGTATATCTTGAAAACTGCACTGATCTCATATGGTTTTTTTTTTTTCATATGCTATTCTATAATTGTATCGTGACTTTTATTACTTCAATATGCTTTCCTTCACAGTAACCAAACTCCGAATTCAGATTTTACAACTGTCACCTGCGGTATTTAATTTACCTTTACTAGAAGTTACTTTATTATATGCAAACAAAATAAACTACATATATCCATTATTCAGCATCATAATAAAATCAACTAGTTTAACATAAATATAATAAATGCTAAATTCTATGATAATGTGCTTAAAAAAAAAGAAGAAAAGCAATGCAAGCAAATATGTCATTCAATTAATTTGTTGATTTTAATAACTATGTATATCTATATATGTGAATGATGATAAATATATATATGATACCAATATGATTAAAAACAGATGTTTAATTAACATTAAACATGAATACTTACACAAACTAATTCTCGGCCTACAATTTGATTGCCATATAATTCTCAGATTTGTAACGAATAGTTTTCCTGAAATAGAGAAACATTATCAGTTAAAGTTTAGTGTTTACTATATTAACAAAACAATCATATTTACCTCGATCGCCACTATTTCCTTTCGTGTCTTCCACTGCATCTAATCGATCTATTAAATTTTCGCCAGGACGAAATTGCATTTCCCTAAATGCAAAACGGAAAGGAAGAAAAGAAGTTAAATATAAGAAAAATCTCTATCGAAAATAATGCAAAATACTCACTGCGAACTGATATCGAATCTAATATCTCGGTCTTGCCAAAGTGCATCAGTCTTGTTCGCCATCTTGTTATCGTTTGTTTAATTCACCATTTAATCAATAGGTGGAGGCACGTAAAAATTATCTCAGCATAAGTTGCCAGATTCGTAGATTTGAAATTTTTTCGATATCTTTAACTTATTAATTCTATTTTTTTATGAAAGATTGGATCTTCCATCAAATATTTTTTGATTGAAATTTGTTAATTTTGAAGAAGACAAGCATCAATCGTATTTTTCTTTTTTAATACATTTTAATAGCTTTGTTCCAGCAACGAGTTCTGAACTGTCCGAGCATGCGCAAAGCGAAAATAATTAAATTAGGTTTTACCCTTTCAATAGTTTGCGCATATTTTATACCAATTCTGTATAACTCAGTTTTCCATTTAAATAATAAAAGAGACATTTTTTCCATGTACGAAAGTGTATTGTACTCCCACTTCAAAAATATGAGAAACATTTCCCAAAAAATACACCAATAAACAGGAAACAGGGTGATTGCTAAACTTAAGAATATTAATGACCAAAGCTAGCTGTACTGCAAAAGAAAAGTAAGGATCAAACAGACCCCATCTACCTTTATCAATAGTATTGATCAAAATTCTGGATTTTACTTCATAGTTGCATTGCCAGAAGAATCTAAAAATTTCGTATTCAATCTGTTTTAAAGTCGTTTTAGTCAAATTCATAGAATACATGTAATAATTAAGCTTCCCATACAGAACAGATTTAATTATAGCAACTCTCTCAGGCATATACAACCATAGGGATTCCCATTTTGAGATTTCTGCTTTAATACCAATTAGCATTTTATCCACCATTTCCTTATCAGAATTTTCTCCATAAAGTATTCCCAGAATCTTTATTATATTAACAATTGGATAGAGAGCCTCAATAGTTTCATTTATTAGTGACTTACTAGCATTAACTATAGCACATTTGTTATCGTTTATGATCATCCCTGTTAAATTACAAAAATGTTGCAATAATTGGCGAACAACTCTATAAGAATTTTCATTTACAATAAATATATTTACATCGTCAGCATGTGCAATGAATTTAACCAATACATCACTACCAGGTATATTCACAGGTTTTATATTATATTCCATGTCAATAGATTTAAGCAATAGATCTATAAATATAGCAAAAACCATCATTTCACTTGGACAGCCTTGTCTAATTCCTCTTCTAATAACGATTGGATATCCATATCTCTTGTCAATAACTATATAAGAAACTGCTTCACTATAGAGGGCCAAAAATTTACGAATCCATTTATTATCCAAACTCATTGAGAGCAAAATATTCTCCAATACAGTCTGTCGAATGCTTTAGAGAAATCCACTTGTAAAAAATAGTTAACGGCTTATTCTTGTCTCTGTACAGCCTAGTTAACAATTTAACAAATAATATGTTTTCTTGCATAGATCTCCCTTTGATGCCAGCAGTCTGTGTACATGCCATATAAGATCCACCAACCGTTTATAATACATTATACTAACTAGTTTATAGTCAGCATTAAGAAGTGTAAGTGGTCTTAAATCCTTAATTCCAATCATTTCATCAATAGTTTTAGGTAAAAATGTCAAAAAGCCCTCATTGAAGCCAGGAGGAAAAAAATCAGAATTATACAAGTCAGTTAATATATCAATTAATTGCTCACCATGATATTTGTAAAATTCAGGGTGCAACCTATCAGGCCCAACAGCTTTACCTATATTCAAATCCCTAATAGCACTTTCAACTTCACTTTTACTAAACAATCGCTGTAATTTCATACAGTCATCACTACCAAGTACTGTAATACTATCACTAAATCGTGCCCATAATGATGTTTCAGTTTGCACCAAATTAAAAAGATGTTGATAGTAATCACCCAATGCATTTATCAATAACTCACCATCAGTAATTATACTTCCGTCATCAAGTCTCAGAGAATTAATTCTATATCTATCTTCATTAACTTTAATCCTATTAAAAAAACCCCATCAGCACACTGTCGTGGACATAATCTAAATCAGTTATCCACGTGGGAGCTGTATTTGTCTGCGAAGGAATTTTTATTCCAAGCAAACATCTATCGGCAACTGTGTTTACTATATTTTCATGCTATACTGCTTGCATATAACATGCACCTCTAACATCAGACACCGCTGAGAACGCTGCCAAGTCAGTCACCTTAATCATTTATATTTTAAATGTACCTTTTACTGATTTTAAGCCCTGCATCAAAGACAACCTGAAGCAATTGCGGTAGTCTGTTCCCTCTCCAGGGGTGCCCGCCTTGACGTGACGAGAGGGCTTGTGCCCGCATGCAGTATGTCTACCTGTACAGCCGGGGTCGATATGTTCATAGTGTTTGGGTACACTAAGAGACTCTTAGTGGGATGGCATTTTACCAAGAATCTCTGCACCTGTCTAGTGCGTGTGCTGACGTACGCCGGTGTCCCTACGGCGCATCCCCAGTAGGCCTGGGAAATCTGCCCCAGAGATGTGGGGAGATGTCGAAATCCATTCCTTTCTTTTGGGCCTCGTTTGACTTTCTATAGAGATGGCCTGAAGTGTCGGACAAAACTCGGGATGGGTCTAACCGAATAGTTCAGACACTGTCCGAAGTGTCGAAATTCCTATTGGGTCGGTAGATCCAGGCAGTACTCTACCCTCTCGGTGGATGCTCTGTAATTTGCCACTCGACCGTCCAAGTCCCTGTGGGCCCGGGATTAAGAATCGGCCCGACGTATGCTCTGCGTGAGGTACGAATCCTCTAAAAGGGTATCAAATCCTAAGGTGGCATACCGTGCCGAAGAGATGAATGGTGGAGGAATAGAAGCCTTAACGGTGACCACCTCAGAGTTGGTCTAGCTGGGCTGAAAGGGATTCGTCCCGAGATTGGGGTAGGAAGCTTGCTTCTTTAGGGAATCATAAATCCTCGTGGAGTTGACCGAGAGATATTCGGCTGATCTCAGTTATCAGAGATATGACTGGTCTCAGTTATCGACTGTGTGCCCCACCACAGTCATCACTGTCTACAGTCGACCACAATCATTGACTATCTGTGGCTTCATCGGGGATTGAAGCGGGAGGATTCTCGCCCTTTTCAAGAAGCATCGGTAGAGTGCAGCGCGCGACGCACGTTCCACTCTACCGATGCGAATATTAGTTAAGGTTGTTCTTAATAAGGAAAGGATTTTTCCGACCTTTCGACCGGCTGCTGGCGTTTTTACGTCGCGGTAGTAGTGCCTGAACGAAGTGTTCAGGCACTACCGCGACGTTCAGCCTCTTCGTGTTTCCGATCCATCTGTGGACGGAGACGGTAGCGGCGGTTACGCATTCTCGATAATGTAAAGGTCTTTTCGGCGACACAGTGCATGAGGAGGTACGGATGCGGTTGACATAGCCTCTGGCCTTGTAAACCTGTGCGGGTTTGCTATATTCGTGCTTTGTTCATTTTCGTGGACCAAGAGATGTTAGGCGAGTCCGCACCCAAGTGGCAGGCAATGATTAAGCGGAGATTATTCTCGCAGACGTTAGTACCCTGTAGTACCAATTAAGGTGGAACAGGGGAGCGGCCATCTGGCTTGTCTCAGAATACAAGATGAGCCTAGTAGCCTATGTGGGACTGAAAACAAACTTCACGAGATCAAACCAATAGTCGAACATTCGGATTCAAGCTATCGCAGAAAGTGGAGATCAAGTGTTTCATGCAAATCACAGTATAGGCACAATTAGATCACCCATAGGCATCTTTTATTACGTGAACACCAGCATATTTGCGATCGTTGCATTTATGCTCTATCTATTAAACATATATTAATTGAGTGTCAGTGTTTTAAATGAACGTTCATTGAGGTTTTAATTGTTCTTATTTTTATCTGCATACCTTTATTAATAATAATAATAATTGTTTTGGCATTTTTGCCGTTTTGATGGACATCTGTATATTTAATTTGATCTGGGTTTCATTTTATCGTTTTTTATTTATTTTTGAGCTTTTATACATTTTTTAATTTATTGTTGACTATATTTTTATAATTTTTACTTTGATTGTGTTGTGGTTTTTTTGTTTTGCTTGTGGCTATTTGCATCTCTATCGCTGCCTTTCTGCTATTTTATCCTTACTTTTGTTTTAGTTTATTTGTTTGTTTCCTTTTTACACATTATCTGGAGCAGCTTGGCCGATAGAGATATCGCGCCATTAATCCTCACACAATCGAAAACCGAATGAGATATAATTTATAATAATAAAAGGTTATTCAAATTGTAAATTTTTTGTCGTTATATTAAAGTATTACTTTCTTCTCTAAGTTTGTTAATAAAAAAATTATTATTGCTAATTTGGTTGATATTTTTAATAACTAATTAACTATCATTCGATATTTTCTGTTCTATGATGAATACATTTCTTTAACATGCTTAATAAATTTATAGGTACCAAACGTTCTCCTTGAAACTAAACCAATCCTTCGTTCTGGAATAAATCGGGAGCGAAGGTACATGAAGATTTAGAAAGTATCTTGTATAAATTTCCTTTTTTTCGAAATATTTTTATTAAATAATTCTTTGTTTATATGAATATTACGAAAATTTTATTTATAATTTTCATATCATGAAATATATCAAATCAGATATCTCATTAATTATTATATTAAATTAAATTGTATTTTAGGAAAACAAATATTTATTCAGTTTTATGTTGTAAACATTAATGCCATATTGAATAAATATTTATTTTTTGACATATTTTCCACTTTTTTGGGTTTAGATGTATCTATATTTTTATTTTAAAAAAATACCAAAAATTGTGAAAAATTGGTTTGTGATAGATTCTCTCTAATGTGCAAACATTCTTTACGACTGATAATCACATATAAAAAAATTTTTTATCAACACATTTGTGATGTACAGTTGCCAATTTATTTTCAGTTGTTTGATTTTGTTTTATATACAGGGTGGCCAAAATAAAAGAGGCCCCGTATTATACTGAACAGTTTCCGCAGGTTTATGGCATCCCAGATCGCCCGATCTGTTTACCTGCGATTTTTATTTGTGGGGTAATTTAAAGGGTAAGGTCTACAGTAACAACCCGCATACAATTGAAGAGTTGAAAACAAACATTTGCAAATGTGATTGCGGAAATCTCACCAAATGAATTGGCAAAAGTTTCCAGAAACATGCTGAGACGTGCTGAGTTGTGTATCGAAGTTCATGGTGAACAGTTTCAGCACCTCCTGTGAACTGTTGACCTATTGAATGTTCAGTACGTTGTTCTTCATAATAATAATTTACTATTCTGTATTTACAATAAACGAGTGAATTGTCTGTATGTTGTTAATAAGACACGGGGCCTCTTATCTTGGCTGCCGTATATAATAACAACTTACGTTTGTGCATATTCATCAAGTTATTCAGATAATATCTTTTATATGTTAACACAGATACTCGAATGTTTTATAAACAGATTAACTGACAAATTAAAATAATATTTATTGAACTGACATTGTACAATACTATTTATATTTTTGCACAACTACTTATTGCGCCTTCTAACAATTAAATTTCTTTGGACTGAGACCTACAAATTTATACAATAGGCAGATTCAAATAATTAATAAAAAGGGTGTAGTACACCAATATGCACTATTATACCAAGTAACCCCAGCACTTCAGTGGCTTCACACCACTACTAGTATTCAGCAGTCTATCTATGTATACAGGGTGTAAATTTTCTCCTTCAAAAAAACTACACTACGACGTAGACGAAATTCAGGCGAATTTACTGTTTCATCTTCATCACCATTAATAATTACAAGTATCAATAATAAACAATTATGGAGAACATCTGTGAGAAATGACAAAAACATGTTTTTGTATGAAATATATTGAAATAAGCCATTTTAGTAGAACTGTATAATAATGCTGTATGATGCAACATATGTGCAAAATATTCAAAGTTACAATATTCAAAACTATGAATAAATCTAAGGATATCTAATGGTTTCACAACTCTACAAGATTACAGAGTCCAGCTAGCCAAATATTCTATACTTCCAGAAAATAATTTCCAAAAATAAAGTAATAACAAAGCTAAATCTAACAAAAACATGACAAACACACAACTGGAACTTCACAGTTGTTAAAGTAATGAACAAGTTTTAGAATTAAATAGCAAAATACTTCAATGCACTAATAACTAAGAAATTGAATAAATTCAAAAATAATTTATTCAATTCATTTATAATTTATTGAATTCAAATATTTACAAAAGTTTAAACAATAATAAAACACAAAACAAGTTTGTGATAAAACTTGTTTAAACTACCAATCCAAAGAACCAAAACAATAAATTTATTAAATCAAAATAATAATTAACCTTAAAGAATAACTTAGTCTAATACCTTCACACTCAGATACAGAAAAGCAATCAGTTGTCAATATCATAAAAGTTGAATATCATTAATTCAGTTGACAACCAAATTACAACTCGCTGGCCTAGAAACAAACATAGTTTTTATAACAAGTTTTACAAGTCCCATGCTTAGCTCATTTACATACAGTCATGTGACAACTTCTGTTTCTATTTTATAGATAAAACAATTCATCTCATTATCTTTACAATAGACAATACTTATTTATTGATTATAAATCATTGATAAGAGCTAATTCTTTAATTCTTGAATTGGATCAGTGATTATTAATTTAGAATCGATGATGGCACGTGACAAAAGAGTTCATTGGGAAGATAGAATTTCCATTCCATAACTTTTACTTTCAAACTTTTGAAACAGAAGATGTGAAATGTAATTTTAATCTTTAAATTAAACATAATACTTCAAGTATTAATAAATTAGGACAGAGTTAAATTTTTGTAAATATATTTTTTGAAATTAGCATAAACCTTTTTTGTACTCTTTTCTTCATAAAACTTTTTTCATGATATGCCATATAATATTTTAGAACAAAAAGAAAAGTAAGGTCTAGAAGTGAAAAATGATACAGGCCCAAACAAATACCGTATTACTTCGAATTTAAGCCGCACTTTTTATTCGGATTTTTAAGACGTAGTTACTTCGAATTTAAGCCACACTTTTTATTCAAATTTTTAAGACGTAAAATTTGGGTGTGATGAATATTTTAACATCTTATTTCTGCCGATCTCCAATATTCAGGTTTTTGCTTTATGAATATTTTAACATCTTATTCTTCCTGAGCTCCCACTTCCCAATGTTTGGGCTTTTGCTTTACATTCTGTGTATGCGCATAGTATTACGATCGTTGATTACAATTTATTCGGTAGCTTATTATGTATATTAGTACCTATTTAAGTAAATAAAAATGTTTCTTATTTTTCAATACTTATTATAAAATCATTTTTATTTTTTCCAATTTTAAAATCCTACTGCGACCATTTTTATTTTTTCTAATTTTCCAATTTTAAAATCCTACTGAGGCTTAAAATTCAAAGACAGCTTAAATTCGAAGTAATACGGTATTAAATATAATAATCATAAATAAGTCCTTGTATATTATATTATATATTTATATACAGACATGCAGAAACACTATAATAGGGCTGCCCAACCTTTTTATGACTGTGAGCTACTTTTTTCACCAGAGCGATATAGCGATCTACCAATATTCAGAGAATAAAAGTACAAAAATAACAATGTCGTGTATATAATTCAAAATTTATTAGGTAAAATAAACAATTCTTCATAACATAAATATATGAAATTAACTACAAATACATGGGTACATAAACAAAAATTTTAATGCAATATTTGGCATTGTGTAGATTTTGCAATTGATTCAAAATTTGGATTATATGACAAAAGAGATATTCTTAAAATTTTATTGTTTTAAATTTTTTTAAAATTTTGAACACACATTGTTGTGAATGTAAGTTCAATTTTAAATCTAAATTTTTCTCTGCATATTTCGGAGTCTTTCAGTTATTCATTATCATAATTGGAGAACATTGTTCAAAAATGTCTTTTGATATTTTTATATTTTAGAATAGCAACAACTGAATTACATATTCGACAAGACTATTTGCCATTAACTGTGGAAAAAGAAATCATGTTCCCATTCATCATGGTAATGATAAGTTTTAAAATTTCTTTTCCACTTTCATAATTATGGTTAAAAAAGAAAAAAATTAAATAATTGAAGATGTTTATTTTTTAATAAATTTAACCCTGTAAGCCGAACAACAATATATTGTTGTCCAGACTGAGTAATGTAATAAAGAAATAAAAGACATTTGAACCTGTAAATGCATTTGTCTAACAAATTTTTCCTTATTCGAAATAATCTTCATTTATTGTTTTTGATATATTATTATATTCTACCGATTGATCTGATCTATTATTACTAAATAAACGATAAAAACACAAAGAACAAAAACACATAGGGATAACCTTGTTTTTCTTGTTTCAACAAGAATACATACCACCTTTACTATGTATTGTAATGTGGAAGTTTAACAAGCAAGTTGATTGGAAGATGGTTGGTGACTTGCAATCGACTAAAAAACTTATCGAGATTGACTGGTAGCTCGTGATCGACTGATTGGGCAGCCTTGCTCTATAATATAAATGAGAAATGCCTTGAGAAATAAATATACCTGTACAATTGAAAAATCTACATTTTATTTTAGATTCAATCATACTTATACCAAATAATAATTGTAATTTTTAATTCCTTCTTTGAAATTTATACAAAACGTTTTCATTACTAATGATAGAATATATCAATTATGGAATTATATTCAATTATGGAAAATCTTAATATAAATCACATTGTAAAATACCTGTTTTGTTTTGACTTATCTCTATAACAATTCAGAGTAATTAATCCAAATATAAACATCTGAAAATGAGAATTCTCAGGATAAGACCTATTTCTTCTATCCTATATTTATTGATTTTCCTCATATTTCTATGTTCAGTAAAACCATTTTATAACAAAATTGTTTCATTGATCCTGTCAATTTTCAATATTTTTGCAATAATCTTATACTAGCACAATCTCTACCATTATGAAAATATTTCTGAAATAATGAAATTTCTTTTTAACAAAATTTAAATTATATCTCTTCAGAAAAATATGTTTTATATATAATGAAGTGTAAAAAATGAAAAGGAAAATAAGTTTATATTATTTTGTAAAACTTCATTTTACTTATTTATTTAGTTTAAATGTTACAAATTTGAATTTCATATCAAATATTTTATGACAATATAAATATTACCAACTGAAAAATTAAAGGATATAAATTTTAAAATCAAAACTAGCACTGTTAGCTTTATTTTTGTCCAGGATTATTCAAAATTAACACTGTCAGCACTAGAAAATGTTAATTTATTTTTATATGCTTTATTTAATAACTTATATTTCTTCCAAGATTTTTAGATCTACAAGAAAATTCATCATAATGTTTAAAATTATTTCTCTATATAATTAAAGTTCTCATCAATATCTATGGTTGCATAATAAGCAAATTGGCTGATTGCCAATTGATGTAAATTAATTAGGTATTCTATTAATTGTATTAAAGAAAATAGAAAAATACACTATTTTATTATAACACATAAAAAATCAAACCTAACAAAATTTCTATCCCCAAAACATCAAATGGTATTAATTTAAGACTTTGGCATGGGTGTAGCAAATATACAACTCTCTTGTAGTAATATCATTCATATGATGATGACGACCAAATTTTGATGTTCTTGCATTAACAATTTAAGAATATTAAGTTTTGATTACTTATTATAAAACTAATTTCAATTTGATTTGTTTTTTATCTTGTGATCAGGGGTTCCCAATGGGGTTGGGGGTCAGTGTTGATCAAGGGGTCTATTGGGGGTTGATAGCCCAATATGCACCAGCGATTGATCGGCATAATCAAGATCAAGATCCCATTGATTACAAAAAATTTGTGTAAGTAATAACAAATTAATAGAAGTGATATTTATGTTTAATATTTGAACATTAAATGTTCCTTATTTGTTCACATTTAGCCAAATTTTTTCAAATCACTATGA